>OX579634.1:37317526-37505832 GCA_951230915.1 Antitrichia curtipendula | reverse complement strand
GCAACTTAGGTCCATTCACCATACATTCGGTGGACTTTGAGCCATTCCCTACAACAATCTAGAAACTCGTGTGTCTTCTCAACTTCTGCACATTGATCCTAAGCTACGTACGTTCCAAATCCATTGCAAAAAAACGAAATGCCTAAAGTGTTTTCACGCTTGATTCAACACAAAGTTCATCTGTATGGTCCATGGAGCCTCTTCTTGATGCCCACGAACTGAACTGTCAAGTGCAAACACAGTCATCCCTGTTGAGCAACTACTGACGTCCATTTGTTGACCGATTCTACTCCACTGTGTCTGGCTGGCTGGCTGGCTGTCAGTCTGTCAGTTTGTCTAGTTTGTTGGGTTTTGAGTCTCCGAGCCCCCGGTTGGGTTGTGAGTGTGCCAAGGGTGAGAGAGAGATGGCGTCGTGTTTTTTTTCCTTCCTTCGTACCTGGTCCACCATGGCGGAGGCTTTCTGGTACCGATCTCCGCTGGTGATGGCACCCTCGCGTCGTCCAAGCACATTGCTCCCCACGCCGTCTCGCTCCTCACGTCCTCCCCTTCTGCGACCATTTCGACTGCCACTACTCGAGTCGTCCGCCTGCGAGCTTCCACTGGGAAGCAAGGATTCCTCCATGGCTCACACTTGGCTTGCGCCAACAGCCCCAGCCGAGTCCACCCCAATGGAGGTCAGTGCAAAGTGTGCAAACTGAGGAGGGGACAAACGGCTGACAGTCTCTTCAGCCAAAGGGAGCAAGCACGGGACTACGGACTGCTACGGACTGATGGGGAGAGAGGGGATCTGGGAGCAGGCAAGCTCGGAGGGGGAGGGAGACAGGGAGGGAGAGCCAGGTGGACGGGTGGTGGACTGCCAAGTCATGTAGAAAAAGTCTTCCCCACTCTTGGGGACACACCTGGCAACCCCAGTTTCCCCTTCTTTTTTTTGGCTCTGCAACTGGTCTATCCATTCTGAGCATCTGGTACAAAAAACGGACTGTCATAAACGTAAAGGTATGTTCGCACGTACTCAAGTACTGTAGTGTAAGTACTGTAGTCTAAGAGCATGCCCACCAGGGGGCTTCCCTATCCCTATCCGGATGAAATTCATCCGGATAATAGGGAAGAACACCCTCCCCCATCAAGGTTCCCTACCCCTAAAAATTTAGGGAGGGGGGTTGAGTTCCATATACAACATCCTGGATAGGGAACTCAATTTCAGTAAACTATATTCGTCGTTTTATTGAAAAGTGCATGTTTATTCCAAATCTATTGACTGTATTTGACTTGATTTGCAGTACCTACCCATGCGGAGCTTCTTGTTCTAGCCAGTACATTGTTTTGCGGTAAACTGTTCAAATTTAGGAAAGCACTGGTGGGGAGGGGCTTCCCTATCCCTATCTTTTTAAATATGGCGAATTCCATTAAAATGGCGGCATTCTAGAACTTTCGCGGTTTTACAACTATACCCGTCCTAGATGTTCAAACCAATTGTTCTGGAAGTGGCGGATTTCATATGCCATTTTAATGGAATTCGCCATAAACCAAGAATTGGGATAGGGATAGGGAACAGCCTAGTAGAGATGCTCTTAATCCTTAAACGTCGAGGCGGACTTTGGTGTCCGATGGATGACAAAGAATCTTTTAATGTAGGACAGAAGTGCAACTATTCATCTTTGGAATTTTGTGCGAAAAGCTGAGATCTTCTACAATATGTTGACTTCCAATGATGCTTTTGGATTTTTTTTTTAGATCAATGACTCCCACGGTATCAAAATGGATGATTTCCATGGTCTCTAGTTTGCCGTTTAAGGATTAAACAATGTTGTTGTTGTGGGTCCTAGGAGCGAATTTAGACCTACTTTTGGACATGGTTCATATTGTAAACATCACCCCAAACACCAAGTACAAACATACCTTTAGCTGAAGACATTCATAGGAGTTTGGATGGAAGAACTTCTTCAATAATGCACTAAGATGAAAACATCCGAAATCGTTAAATTAAGCAATTCAACATAGTTGGAGGCATTTTTTTTCTAGAAGAAAAGAAAGAAGAAATTTTGTAGTATTGATAATTGAAAATCATAGATTTAGAAAAAAAAAATTAAAATTTTGTGCTAAGACATGTAATTATTGTGAATTTTCAAAGCGGAACTCCCTAGGCTATTGAAATCTAAAGAATCAGCAATCATTCAATCATAGTTAAGTATGGGAACGATTTAATTGCATTTTAGGGGGACACTTTCAATGGAAGTCTACTTGTTAGGAATGGGAACATGGACATCTTGGTGTGTTTTCACTTTAAGTGTGACTTTCATTTGAACAATTTCATATGATCTAAAATTTAGGCGTCTTTTTTTTATTAGTTATTAACTTGTAGAGGAATTGCAACTTAAAGAAGTTTTTTTTTATCCCTTTTTTGTGCCTATGTAGAAGGATTCAAGAGTTAAAATAGCTAAAGAAGATTTTATAAATTAAATTGTAACTTTCTTGTAGAAAGTTAGTGGAATTTCAAATCATACAAAGTTCATGTGAAAGTCACATTTAGTGCATCTAGGTATGGCATTAAAAGCCACATCACTTTGATATGACAATGACAAGCGTGCTTTTGAGAAGGGTGGGTGGAGGTAAATTGAACTCTCTTGTATTCAAATATGCAATCAATGTGTTGATGTTGTGCTTGATGTATCTTTTCAACTAAAGGCAAGGTAAGTGCACCTAATTGTGACCGTTTTTTTAAACTATTCCCTACAAATTCTTGCGTAAAATGTATTGCTTCTATTTATGAGAACTTTGGCGGATTGCCTGCTGAGGTACACCTGTTTGCAACACTTTGAACATCCATAGTTTATTTATATAGTGCCCCCTAAATGCATAAAAAGAGAATTTAGAATGTTTTTTGTACTTTCAATAAGATTCAACAAAAAAGGTAATTTAGGAACAATTGCTTATTTAGAATCAATTAGGTGTAGTTTCCTTTGTTAGTGTGGTACATAAAGATGTCATTTTAGTGCCATTGATTGCAAGTAAGGTAGAACAGCCCATTGTGGTCAGATGAGTAGATGACCAAGAGTAGATGCTTAGGAAATGACTCCATTTCGGGGGGTTTCAGTTCGTGAGATTTTGATTTCATTACATGTCTTATATGATAATAATACGGTGATTAGGAACTTCACTAGGAACTTCCAAACTTTTCAATGTAAATTCATTGTGAAAATTGACTATTTAGGCCTTCTATGTTTGAAAATACTATGACTATTTTAGATGAGCAAAATGAGCATGATGGATTCAGATTTTTTTTGGTTCTAAGGTAGTCTACAGACTCTTTGGGACCATGATGCATTGGACACTTCAAAAATTTATAGCAAATTAATACTTTGTCAAAAGAAACATAGTTTCAATTGCTCTCATTGTTTCTTACACTTGTACTACTATAGGAATAAAATTGAAAAATTTAAGCAATGTCATGAGGTCAAATTCCTAATTCTGACCACAATGGGTTGTTTTACCTTACGTAGAGGTCAGAAGTTAGTTTGGAAGACTTGGAGTATGGAAAAAGCTTGCAGGAGACTTTTTAGACTTGGGAGCCTTGGCAATGTCATTTGACACCTCATTTGAGCCCCAAAGCCAATACCTTCTTTGTGTGTTTGGAGAATCATTTTTTGTAAGTTGAGTCTCCCATATCATGGTGGGAGAGGCATTTATCTAGTAGCATTGTTCTAACATGTAGGCATTCTTCAAGAAAGATGCAGACTTGATCATATGTATTTCTGAGTTTTTTCTAATCAAAGCTTGAGGTTCCAGCCCAATTCCAGCTAAGATAATTGCACCTAAAAATAACCCTAAATGCATTTGCAGATTCTCTTAACCAGATTCTGTTTGGAGTGACATGACTATTCCTAAAATCTTGAATTCAACCATCCCCAAGTTTGTTTTTTCTACATTGGCTAGAGGGACCTCTCTACCATCCTTTGGCGTTGTAGAATGTTACATACTTTCAGACACTACGCATCTACAAAACAAGTGATTGCAAGTTTGTCTTTTTTATGTATTTGCACCTTCACACATGATTGCAGAATCATAGCCTTGGTATTGCTACCGACACCATCTCGCAAGTAATAATTTGCTTATGAGTGTCTATGTAAACCATTAGGCTCAGGTTTGAATGACAGACGGAGTTCATATGTGACTCAAGTGCAACAGCTCATCAAAAACCTGAAATCAAAGACTGAATACGCCTGCGCAAAGAAAGACTTGAAACAGTACTTTCAACTCGATGACTCTATTGCACTGGTCAATGAAGTAACTCTACATCAGCTCATGTAATGGAATGGATTAGGGTGTCCGAAATGCTAAGTTCAGAAGTAAGAGCTATCTATCAGTCCTCGACTCTATTTGGTTTGGAAAAAAAGGTTTCGATAATGCAAAATTATTATGTCCGGGCCTTCTTACTGCCGTACTGACGAGGTCCACTACTCTTTTCTTGTTGGGCTTTCTCACGATAGCGGTCCTTAGCCTCTTCACGCTTTCTCTTCTTCGTCATCTCTTCTTGTGCAGCTTGTTTGAGTAAATACACTTTCCGCTTCTTGTCTTGCTCAACCTTCCGCTTCTTTGCCTGCAGAGGATTTGTACCAAAAAAACAAAAACACAGAGTTAGAAACATTAGAAAAGGAAACTGACATGTATGTGATCGAGAAATCAGAGGTTGACTAAATTAATGATAAAGGAAAATTGCAAAAGACGGGTGATAATAGTTTGAGCTGCGTGCATTTGTATTATGCAAAGATACCTCTTTTTTCAAGGCACAGAATCAGAATAATAATTACCTTTTCATTGCGAATCAAACTCAATTGGTTGACCAGCGTGGCGACATGCCGCTCATGAGGTTCCATAAGTACAGCCCTTTTCGACTCCAAAAGTGGCGTCTTGCGCTTCTTCTGCATCTTCGACTTGCTCTTGAAGGGTAGGGCCTCTTGTAAAGACTTCGGAATTTTTAATTTATTGAACTGTCGAGGTTTTCTCTCAATTTTCTGTCACCATCAACACAGCCACCATGAGAACGTGACATAAGTTTGTACCTAGGTACTAGCTAGCTGTTTCTAGTACCTTCCAAGAACTGACAACAATCTCCGAACGATGAAACAGTCGCTGACATTGAATACCTTGTACAGGGAGTCTGATTTCACAGGAACGGGCAACTTCTGTATCCTTCGAAGCTCTCCAACTGTCTTCATACCCTTCCACTGAGCATCCTTGGCTTGCAGCAAGGTTGTGACTGGATTGAAAAATTGAGGGATGTCAACTTTTGTCCAGGCTCGAAGGAACACGATGTCGCCCATTAAGATTTTATCTTCGAAAGTGCACCTCACGCTGCCTTCTCTCCACTCTTTCCCTTCTTTCCCTTGTCCAGCCTTCACAGCCTGCACCATTTCAAATAAACAAACAATGTAGCAAATTTTAATGAAATTGCTAGCACAACGATGCCACCCGGACGTCAATGGTCCTGCATGGAAAACAAAGTGCCAAAACAAGGAAAGAGGATAGGGATAGGAAGGAATAGAAGTGTCCCAACCTCATGGCAAAGAGTGTCAAGTGAGTTTCATACCTTCTTGATCTGACCGCGGATGCCACTAACTGTGCGAACAGCTGCACCCTCAAATCGCGCCACTTCTAATGCAGATGTGAACATATCCTTCACAAAAGCTGTCTTCTTGAAAATCTTGTAAGGATATCCAACAAGCTTTAATTTCTTAACTACTGAAACAGATTGGTCTTGGTCTAGAACCACACCAGTTGCACTGATTCGGAAGGTTGACTGCAGAAAATCACAGGGACAGTACCTTCTTGTTAGTATTCTTGAACACGTTTCTTAACCTCTATAGCAGCAAAGATTCATAGTGTGACAACGACGGATTGTAAAAAACATAATTTAGATGACGTCTAATTTTATATCACTAGAATCGACGAAGAAGTTTGCATTGACGATAAAAAAAGTTAACAAATTGAACAAAAGAAAGTCCCCATATGACCTACTCAAAACTGCTAAATAAACATGAGACCAATTTGGGCCTCTTTGTCTATTAGGGTTTTTATGTACGACTCTCAAAAGCCGCAACTTGAAATGCTAAATGGCACACGCTGAACCTAACGTCCTTACGACTCCAGAGATTTGAAAAACACCAAGTAGGGTTGCAAAAATACCTGTGCGTTGTTCAGATGCTGAAAAGCTATAAGACCAGAATTTGGAGGCGCTATGGGTCCGTAAAAAGTTGCTAAACAATGCATATGCTCGGGGGTATATTTGAGCATTCGATGTCGTCCATTTCTATCCTCTATAGAATACACAGGAAGTGTTTGAAACCTTCGCCATCCAACGGACACTACAAGTGGATCCCGATTCTTGAGAACCTTCCGATGCCATCGATGCCTTTTTATTCTCACCTGCAGTATAATCGATTACTGCATTAGGAACGCATACGTTTGTACTTGCAGATGCTCTAGCACCTGCATAGATTCCGAATAAAAAATTTGAAAACATAAGAGGGGAACGATAGTAATCAAGAAAGTGTATTGCATTACCTGCATGAAGCCCACAGCTTCCTCACCCAGACCTAAACCGCCAACCAGCAATGGAATAGTTGGATCGAAGTACTCGACCATTTCATAGGGCATTCCATGAAGCTCAAGACGCAAGTAGGTGCCACCTCGATAACCTTCCATCTCTATCCTTGTTATATCATCCACCTCTGCCAGTTCAGCTAGATTCTTCTGTTTCCGCAAAGCGATCTCATCCTTCAGCTGCAACTCCACACAAAAATAAGGTTATTCGAAGAATCAGACATCGCTATTACATAACTAAGAAATCACATTCTACATCATTCTAAATCTTACGCTGAAAAACAGTTGCATATTTTACTCAGTAAGGAAAATAGTGGCGATGGTTTTCCAGACAAATTCCAGATATGACACGCTTGTTGGAAAATGCAAAGAAATATTCATGAAAGTAAGCAAACCTGGTCAAAGTAGTCCTTCTCGCCAGATTCGTTTGATTTACCTCCATACCGCTTACTCTTCTCTTTCTCAACAAGAGGCTCTTCAGCTGCGTCTTCAGACCCCTCATTATATTGTGCATCAAATCTGGCTCGAAGTGCAAGCTTCTTCAGTCGCCTCTCCTCTTCTTCAATAGAATGCCCACCACCCTTTCCAGGTTCTGCATCCTCCCCTTTGTCTCCCTCAGGGTTGGCTGCAACATGTTGCTCTCCTGTTTCCAGGTCCTCAAAATCTCCAAATACTTCGTCTTCCCCAAATACATCATCATTATCATCAACACTTTCCCCTGCTTTACCCCTATTTGCAGCTTTATTCCAGTCTCCAGTTACAAAACGGTCACGTATTGATTTAATAAGACCAGGGTCACGCCAATCCTGAAACGTGTCTGGATCCTTATCTAGTCTGCTGCAATCCTCCGAGTCAATATCTTCAAGGACTGCAACCCCCTTGCTAGAACTCTGCAGCCAGAAACGAGTCCAGGTAAGAGCTCAAAACTCTACGACATGCGATCAAAATGAAAAGTAGATCAGAATGAAAAGTAACTCTCGAATGATACAAACGCACGCGACTGCCAGATTTCAGAAATGATAGCAGCATGAGGAAGAACTAAATGAACACCAAACACTGACACAGAACAATCCAACTAATTTTGGACGCAGATCAGTTAAAACCCAGACTAAATCAGCACTCAGTGAAGGACACAACCAGCAAGAGTTGACACACACCTTGTGATCGTTCTTTCTCAACCTAAAAAGATCCTCATCTTCACTATCAGACTCTTGGTTTTCTGGAGAGCTTCCTTGTAAGGACTCTTGCTGACCATACACCAAGCGCATCAAATCTACTTTTCTCTCCACATTCGCGAGGGCTCGTGAAAACAACCCCTCCTTCCACCGTGACGCATCTCCAAGGCTGTCTCCTCCCTCTGAAAAAAATAAGAGAATCGATCTATCAGCACATCTCGTCTAGAAAGTCAGACAGCTTGGGACATTGAATATAGAAAAGGAGGTAGAAGATTGCACTCGTAATACCTACTCAACGGATATATTTGCAGTCAAACGTAATCGAAATATGTACGAGTGAATCATCTGTACGATTTACAAATCATGAAGCCAACTGTGGAAAGTACCCTTTCCTCGTCATGTAAAATGAAGTCCTTAACCTTGGACATCCTGATACTTTAATCCAGGCTTGCATTTACAAGAGTACTTTCTGGACAATAATAAGGCATGAACTCCAGACACCAGGCTTGCATGATAGGATTTTGAATGAAGGAATTTCACGGTACCAGTTTCTGCATCCTCATCTTCAGATATATTGAACCGCCCCTCCGCCGTTTGCTCGAGTTCATCTCTTGTGGGCCCATCCAGATCAACATCCTTCACACTAGACTTCCTGGAAGTCTGTTTGTCCGGTTCACTCCCGTCTTCTTCATCTTCTTCTTCTTCAACCTCCTCCTCCTCATCTTCTTCTTCTTCAGAATCATCACTATCGTCATCCTCCGCACTGTCTAGATTCAACCCCTGGAAGAACGAAAGTCTGCTTATTGACTATCTTCAACGCAAAACAGGTTCCTTCTTAGCCTTATGGTGAACTACATCCGATGATGATAAACGCAAGCAGACCTAATCCCATATACTGCCTAAAGTCTGAAGTTATTAGCATCGTATTGGGGAATGTTCAAGGAAACTCGTTGATTTTAAACAGACGCACCTTCTTCGACACTTTCAAATCCACGGATTCATCACTGGAGTCATCATACTCCACATCCTCTTGATTGTCCACACCACTTGGTCCAGCATCTATATCTTCATCCTCGAAGACAGCTTTCCGTCTAATCCGCCCGTTAGCGAATTCCTTTACTTCAGATGGTTTACCTTTTTTAGCAATTACCTTCGAAGATGTTTTCCCTGACGTAGACGTCTTACCAGCAGCCGAGCCACGATGATCGTCGTCATCCTCTTCCTCCTCTTCCTCCTCTTCGTCCTCTTCGTCCTCTTCGTCCTCTTCGTCCTCTCCATCATCCTCATCATCCTCATCATCGCTCTCTGAATCAGCACTTTTCCTTGCAATCTTCCCCCTGGTTGAAGGAACTGTCTGGGGATGCTTCCCATCCTCTTGATCCTCTTCATCTTCAACTTCATCGTCGTCCTCGTCGTCGTCGTCTTCCTCCTCCTCCTCTCCATCCTCATCTACGCCCTCCTCATCGTCTTCATCCTCTTCCTCACTTTCTTCCTTCCCTTTAGCATCATTGGACTCTAACTTCATAGGGCCACTACCTCGGAAGAGCTGAATAAAGCTATTGTTCAGTTTCTCGTCAATGGAGTACTTCGTGTTTTGAAGAGTCTTCACCATCGCCACGCCAACGTCATCATTCTCCTCTCCTGAATCTGGATCTGTAATTTCAACTCCACTGAGCTCTGGCTTTGAGTACTGCACTTGGTGATCATTGATATCCACATAAGTAGCATCTTTATCATAAAGCACCTCCCCAACGTTTGACCAGGGAGAATATAACAGCTTCTCTTTCTCTCTAAGCCCTTTCTTCTTTGTAGCCGAAGGAAGAGGGCAGGGATCCTCAAGTGCGGAAACACCAGCTAACTTGCGGTCACCAACACCTGCTATGTGCACCTGCATCCCAGAACACAAAAAAACTACTGAAATCGACGATTTACACTAACTTAAGATGATAAAAACTTTCATAATTAAAAAAAATCGATTGGATTCATGATAGCTTGGAATATATAGCCAGAAACAAGCTCATACGGGTAGATGTTCTGCGGACTTAAGTGTTGGTTCAGCGTCGGAGGAGCTTCTACATTTCCCAGACTTGAGACATAGCAAGATGCACACAAACCTTCATTCCTAGCTTGAGATTGCTGCCACGGAGATACCCAAAAAGTGCTACATTGCGATCACACTTGGGATCTGCTTGAATTCTCTCAGGAGGGGTCAAATCTTCAAAACGATCAGCTAAAATATAGGGATGCACGGCACGCCATGAAAGAGGCCGGAACTTGGCGATTGAGATAAATCTGGCCAGATTGAGAACCTCTCGCTTCGGGTACCTGCACGACGCAAGCAACACACATTATTACAAGTTTAGGGCCTCACATATATGACCACATTGAGTCCTAACACAATGTTCAGTCGAAACTGAGGCGAACTGGTAGGTTCTTACTTTCCATAAACAAGCCCAGAGAGATAAAATAGTTTGGCTCCGTCATAAATCTCAGTCCAGAAACGATTCTTCAACTTCTTCTTAGTCTTCCGCAATTTCTTGGCGTCTTTAAACTTATCTAGATGCGTAAGCACTCCCATAACTTTAGGAAAACCATGAACTTGAAGAATGTTGAGGAACTCAAATGTTTCCTGCACAGCCAAGACTTAAAATCAGGTCCCACTCCTATTGAAGGGAAAATTTGCACCTCTCTTGGATCAAGCAACTACACTTCAAAGTTCAAAACCTTAACAGCATAAAACGACAACGGTGGGGAAGCGAAAACACACCATTTCAAAACCATAGCTTCCATCCGTAAGCAATAAAACTAGGTCCGCAAACTTGGCAGCATCAATCATAGCATTGATGTCATTTGCACACTCCACAAACTGCAGCCTCCGCTGCTTACCTGCGAAACTAAAGTCACTTTCAGAAGAAGAAAACTTAAATAGAAGATAATCTAATAAGGGATTTCCAGCTTGACATAAAAGAGTCTAGGCTGACTAGGACCCAAAAGAATGAGAAACAGAAAGAAGCCGTGAGGTGATTTCATAGGTACAGAATTCGACCACAAATGATATTAAGCAGGACCAGTTAACAAGGGAGTCAGTTTTAAGAGTTTTCCATGGAGGTAATGAACCAAAGTTTACTATCAATCATTCTCAATTGAACCATGACTACCTGATACAACCGTGATTGGGCCTCGAACTTCCGAGAGGTTGTGTTTCGTGTAATGCTTCACCAGGGATTGAATCAAAAGAGTCTTTCCAACCTACAGCAACAAACAATCACTCTTTGATTAACGTATCTCAGGGTTTAGGGGTTTAGGGCTCGGTATCTTGAAACACACATACTAGATCATTTCGAGATCATTCACTATTACCCTGAAATAGGGCACCCTGATGTAATTCAGAAACACTCTTAACCATGTTGCGCTTACCTGGGGTGGTCCATGAACAACAATTACATACGGAGGAGGTTCACCGGTAGCTCGATCTACAATGGGAACATGGAGCCTTCGCTGGTCCTTCTCCGCAGTGCGAGCCTGCAATCGCTTTGCCTTGGTGGCTGAATTGAAGGTAAAAGCCTGACCACAATAGAAGAATCAACCCAATTAGATTGCCAATAGCTTGCAATCCAGTGGCATAAGACCGCACAAGCGCCCCAAGAGGACAGCATACCTTTGGGTTCTTTTCCTTGCCGCCTTCCACACCACGTTTTTTCTTGTCAATCTGCTTCTTCTTCTCCTTCGCAGGTCCAGCCTGCGGGTTGCGATGCTGTTTCTTTTTGTCCTGCTGGGAGGCCTTCCCGGCCAAGCCCAACGCGGACACCATTACGAAGAAACCGTGATGAAACCGTGATAAACCCTAGACCCTAAACGCAATGGGCGACGCAACACAACCAAAGCGCAAGAAAAGAAAACCAAAACACTCCTCCACCGCCGCCGTACAAGCCAAGCACCGAAAACGCAAAAAATGATCAGGATGAACCGAAAGGTATGGGTTCGCTCTGGCCCTCACGGTGCAGGGCTCACGAATTGTGCGATTTGAGCCCTCACGGTGGAGTTACTGAGGTTCTGCGGCGTCACAGAAGAAACGGCAGAGACCTTGTTTCGGAAAATTCACCCTGGGCGTGGGATCGGCAAGCAGGAACACTCCCTCTCGTAAACAGGGAGTTTAAAGCAGCACGGCTGTAGCATCAGGGGTTGGGGCCTGCCTTTCTTCGTTGGACGTCTGAGCGAGCCCTCATCGGCGCCGTGGCTCGAACCTCCAATCGCCCTGTCCATGTGCGCACAACTCCCTGAAACAAAACTGAGTAGGATGACAACCCCCAAACCCCGTGAACACTCCGCCATCGCACTGTCACCCGTGGGAAATTGCTTAAACCCTAACCCAGGCCCTACAACCGGCGCCGTGGCTCGAACCTCCCAAAAGATGAAATTCATCCATCGGATGGATTTCGACCTGCAACAAAGGGACCCCAAACCCTACTCGATAGTAGTTTGTCACTGTCTGTCTGCTGTCTGCTCTGTTGACAGACAAGCATCGCTGCGTCGAAGCTATCCAGAAGCCCCGAATCAGGGCGCGTTCTCGCCTTGTTGATAACCGAGGATTGTTGCGTAGATTCTCTGACATCACGATCCTTTGCTTGCCTACATAATGTCACTTGTCGCTGTAGACACAGCACCTTGTGGGAAGGAGAGTTTCTTTGCAAACTGTTATGCCCTGTTTAGGAGTTCCTTTGTGTACATTTGTGGGATGTAGTTGCTTCGATTTTCTGTTAGGCTGAGAGAAAGCCTGCCAATTCCGGTGTTGAATCGATGGATGGTTTGTGTCCGATTTCGCCAGGTCTGTGATTTTACGACTGGTGTGTAGTTTTCCTTCTGCTTCTCCGTGCTTTCTGGTAATCTTCATTCTCTGCCTTCTACTCTTCATTTTCAATGATAGTAGGAGCTACTGTATTTTGCTTTTTGTAATTTTACATGGAATGTATTATTAAGTGTGCACTTATTGATACTTTGCGTCCTTCTGCTTCTCCGTGTAGCAGCAATGGAGCTTTCGCAGCTTGCAAGCCCTTTGTCCAGTCGCTCTATCTTTGTTCCCCAGTTTCGATCGTCGAGCTGCCGTCCTCGCACGAGCAGCAGCTTATCTTTTCCTGAAACTCGACAACCTAAGAGTTTGGTGTCTGGCTACTTGGCCTCTGAGCGTCGCGTGCTGCCCGTCCAGCGCCATGTGAGGTGTGAGAGCTTGCAGGAGGGACAAGTAGGGAGTGTACAGGAGAGTCCCGCTTTTGTTAGTAGACTAAAAAGTGGTGCAGAAGACAATCGGCAATCTGGAGGGATCGATGACGGGCTTGCGAGGGCTCAGCTGGCTGTCTTCGTTTCAGGAGGGGGCTCCAATTTTCGAGCTATTCATGCTGGATGTAAGAAGAACGCGATCCATGGCGACGTTGCCTTCGTGGTTTCAGACAAGCCAGGTATTCTTGATTCTCTGCTTTTTTACTCTTCATTTTCAATGATAGTAGGAGCTACTGTACTTTTGCTCTTTGTATTTTTACATGGAATGCAGGAACTCTAATTGTCGTGTGCCTTTATTGATATGTTGCGGATGAGGTTGGTCTGAGCTTCTTCGTAAATGTTCAGGTTGCAAAGGCGTCGAATATGCGAACTATAATAACATTCCTGTTCTGACGTATCCAAAAGGCAAGAACGCGCCTGAGGGAATCTCTCCGACTGAGCTTGTAGAGAATCTGAGGTGAATATTCAATGTTATCTCCGGTTGTTTGCTTATAATGGTATGTCACATTGGTCAGGGTTTTTAGTGTAGTCATCGCTATTCTTGTCGCTATTCTTCTTTTAGGTTTTTGAACGGTATCTGATGGTGGCAAATGAAAAAACTCGCGTGGAAAAAGAGTTGTTGGTCTCTTTTCTTATTACGATGTTGTGCTAGATTGGAGGTTGCTGTCCACCCATGGAAGCGCTGGCTTATTCTTGAAGCATACACGTGTTGGTCTTTTGAAACATACAGGACTAAAACAATATGGAATGTAGGCTTGCAGGAGTGGATTATATTCTTCTGGCCGGCTATTTGAGACTACTACCATCTGAGCTGGTTCATGCATATCCTCGTGCAATCTTAAATATACATCCTGCTCTGCTCCCGTCGTTTGGTGGTAAAGGGTATTTCGGAATGAAAGTTCACGAAGCTGTCATCCGTTCAGGTGCTCGGTAAGTTACCAAAACCGGTGCCTTTGTGTCTCCGAGGAGTGCCTCGAGAATAGTTCTGAGCTTGGCAGTGCATTATTTAACAAAACTACAATATTTTAGGGTGGATGATCTTTACACTGAAGTTGCGGTGTTGTCGTTACCTTGAATTGGTAAATAGATATTCGGAGCTCAGATGGTAGTAGTCTCAAATAGCCGGGTATGGCATGGTCTGATAGATTTCTTTCGTGAATTCGAATTCGCTAACCTGTAGTAATTGCCTTCTGTGTATGTGATGCAGATACTCCGGAGCCACAGTGCATTTTGTAGATGAGAAGTTTGATACTGGACCCATTCTGGCCCAGAAGGTTGTTCCTGTGCGAGTTGATGATACGGCTTCAGAATTGGCCTCCAGGGTACTCAAAGAGGTAAGGTCCTTTAGAATTTTAACATATTTCCTTCCCTTGCAGTGCATATTTTTCTGTGAAGTGTCCTGGGTTTTTTTTAACCAAAGGATGTCTAGTGCTATGGAATCTTGACAGCAGCGTACATGTGCTGCAGGAACACAAACTGTACTCGTTTGCAGTTTCTGCCTTGTGTGAGGACCGTATCTTTTGGCGGGAGGATGGTGTGCCAATGATCCGCAAGTCGTGGGATGAGGCAGAGTATTTGTGATTATTTGGGGGTTAATTGAGCAAGAATCTTCGCTAAGGGGTTGTGTCTGCGATGCTCCCAAGTTGAACGTAGAATACATGTGGCAACACGGCAAGACTATGTCGTCCCCTTGTTGATTCAAATACGAATTTTGGAGCGTATCATTACCAGCTAATAGAGTTTGCATGGTAAATGCAAACAACTGACCGTTTGCCTTTCAGTTCAGAAGGAACAGGTTACGGTCTTAGGGTTTAGGGTCAATATATTGCACGGCTGCGGGAAGGAGGTTACAGTTTCATTTGGACAAGGAGTTTTGGGAGAGGATTGTTTTAGTGCAAGTACAATGCCTAGAGAAGTAGGAACGGTGTTCAAGATTGAAGAACAGAACTTTGAAGATGAAGCTGATAATACATGTAGAATATTTTTGTGAATAAAGATTCGTGAGAATAGTCCGAGGCCATATATTTGCAGTGGTTCCAGTTGATGAAAAATATTTGGACATTGTTTGCTTCGGATTTAGCGACAATGTCGCACTCCCTGTAAGTGCACCTCCGATTTCATAAGTTGCATATGTGGGCTGTGGAGCAGAAGGGCTTACAATCAAAAGCAACATCACGTGCGATTCAATGTGAATCGAGGTGAAATAACAGGATTATTATAATACATTTCTACTACGTAACATGCTACGAAACTTCAACGACTGGATCCACAGCAAACTGTTGAAAACAGAACCGCTTATACCGTAATGTGCCGCAATCGCTCAATTGCGTTGGACAGTCTCATGCACAGTAATTTACGCATTACAATGCTGGGACGAAGCGTTTCCTTTTTACGTCACATGGCAGTGCTTAACGAAGCGGGATCCACAATAAGGCCATCCACAATACATTTGAGGCAACAACAGTTGATTCCACCTCACAGCTTGTTACAATGTATGCTTTAGCATGCCCAATAAGATTCCTGTAGGCCCAATCTCGTCCTGTCTTTTAAAATGAGTTCAGTTGTGTACTTGTGCAAGGTCGACTTTGGACAAAACTAGGTAGAACAAACAGCTTTTAAAACCTGAAGGTGTGGAACTCGTTGTGATCTCAAGCCTGTTTTGGACAATCTTGAAAGCAGAAAAGGAAAATGCAGCCCAGAAAGGATCCAAGTAATGAAATTACTAGTATTGTGTACAAGCGAGGTCAGCGAATTGAGCAGCCTCATGATATTACAATGGCGTGCATATTTCAACCACCACACCTCGGGAAAAGGAAACCACGTCCTGAAATGTCACAAAAGCGAGAAACTCAACACACTCACTGAAGTCTCGACGAGTTATGATATAATCTAAAGCACAGTTCGGGGAATGAGGACCTGCGAGATGTTATGGTGCCATGGGTCAGCCAAGTGGAACTTCAAGTTCTCCAGAGGTCCAGTGCCGGGGTAAGCAATGGCTTGAACCACAAAGCCTAGGAAAGCAACAATAGCGAGACGACCTGCAGAGCACCATCAATAAGTCAGGTCGGCGATGTACAGAGCTTTAAACTGCAATAGAATAAGCAAACAAAACCAAAGTTCGAAATTCTTCAGCGAATCGAAAAGAAAACGAAACCGATGTTCCAAAACCATGTCTGCATTCTTCAGAGCTTCAATCTAGCTTACAAGCAGCAACCAAAGCAAAGTTCAAAAGCCATGCCGGCAATCGGCAAAGTATAAGAGAACACTACAGTGAAAAATCACTTCACATCGTTTCTTACCATTCTTGATCTCCTTGAGCTTCAACTCCTCGAGGTTAGCACCCTTGGAGAAGCCCAAGGGATCGAAAGGACCACCCGGGTACTTCTTCTTCTCGGGATCAGGTTCGTTGTTGCGCTGAATCTCAGCGAAGGCAACGAAAACAAACTCCACAGCCAAGATGAGGGGCAGGTTGCCCCATGGGACAGGCTTGCCGAGGTAAGTGGCCTGGCCACCGGGAGTGGCAGCCCACTTCTGCGCATCGATCCAGTTTCCGTACCCGAGAGCCTCCGGGATCAACGCTCCGGGCTGCGATGAGAAACACACCAAAATAGTTAGCTTCACAATTGCCTAATTCGAAGCGCAAAACACTAACGAAAAATAAAGGTAAAAAGAGTACTGCAACGGGAAGGGCAATAGAGCACGTACAACGGCAACCATGCACAAGCGGGAGTGGAAGATCTCGGACTCCTTGAACCGCTCCAAATTCTCCGGCACCTCTCCCAAACCCAAGGGATCGAAGCCAAAATCTCTGCAGAAAGTCACGTATCATCAGAACAACCCTTCCAAGTACAAACTCGAGTACAATCAGATGAGGACAACAATTTCGCTCTGCAACAAAGAGAAAATCCCGGAACGACTCACATTCAACCACATTACCTCTCACTCTCCACACCTCCCACTTTCCAACAAAAACACCATAAAAAAACTCAAATGCAATTAAATCCACAACAAATCGAACGAAGCCAAACCCTAATTACGCCATCCCAAGGACCGACATCGCATTGCATCACCCACTCTCCCAATCCCAATTCCAATCCTCTCCCGCTCATCCCCAGCGAACCAATGCCACCCAACACTACCACTGACCAACAGCTACAAATTCACACATTCCAAAACTCCACACACATTCGGGACCCAACCCATCCGCCCGAGCCTGACCCCGAGCCCAATGCACCCCAAGAGTGAGTCCGTCCATACCCGGGTGCGGAGCCATCGAGATACGCAGGTCGTGGGTAACCGGGCAGCCACTCCGCCATGCTCACCCTGCTTCCATTGCTGCATCCGAGCATGGACACTGCGGAGGATCCCGCGAAGAAACTCGACTTCTGCGACGTCTGCACTCCAGCAGTCACCACCCGGCTCCCTTGGGCAGCGCCAGCAAAGGCCATTGCGGACGCCATCGCTGCAGAAAGCAAAACAATCACTCGATCACCAAACAGACAGAGGCTTGCGACGGGATGGGAATTGGTGTGTGCTCCTGCAGCAGGGGTGGTGTGTGCTCAGCTCGAAGGGCGGATGCAGGAGCCTTGTTATCGGCCACGGCTGCGGGTGGTGGAGAAGAGATAAGGAGTTTGGGAATCACGCGCCCTTTCGCCCATTGGTCGGGGGTGGATCGGGCGCGGGTGGGGAAGGGAGCCCATGGCCGTGGTTGGGCTGGGCGCGTGGCCGTGGTGCTATTGGGACTTTGGGAGGGGCAGGATCCACTGGGGCGGTGCTATTGGAAGTCCCGGGTGGGCTTTTGGATCCCCCCCACCTTGCGTTCCAGTTGGCTATGAGCAGGCCTGTGGCTTAAGGTAGGTACACCCAAAACCGCCACTTTTTGCTACTGAGCCTAGTTACTATAATTAGACTGGTCAAATTTTCATATGTTCTTGTAGGCAAGTGAAAGGAGGTTCCAACGCACCAAAAGAACATGGCATTTGGATACTGTATGCAAAAGTTATTAAAGAACAAAGTTTGGTTCTAAAAGCGTTTCTTCCACATAGGTACAGAACTGATTTTGGAGATGTACACATAGTATAGATGGCGGTTTTAAGGTCAGTGGCACATTTGGGTGTACCTACCTTAGTACTTGGAAAATCCGTACCTTAACCCTTAAACGTGGAGGATAGTATCAACTTAGTAGGACAGAAGGTGCAACTATTCTTCCTCATAATTTTGTTACAAAAAAGGGGAGGTCTTCTAGAGTTCTTTGACTTCCAATGAATGCTTTTGCTATTTCTTAGGCCAATGATTCACACGGTAATGAAAAAGGAATGATTTCCAAGGTCACCCCTTCGTCCTTTAAGGGTTAAATGAGTTTGACTGTCTTATTTTGTTTGTTATGGTGAGATCTTTGGAACCGCGCATCCTTGATCACATTTTGGATACAGTGGGAAAGCTCTTTGCGAGGAGGGGTGCACGGGCTTTGTTTCGTGGCGTTTCAACTCATGGCAAAAAAGATACTAAATTTTAAAAAACTACTCCTTCAGTCCCAAAATTATTGTCCACAATTTTGTTGGTATTTTTTTTGAGCCAATTTCATTGATCAGATTGTGAAAATTATTAATGAAGGAAGGTTAAAAAATTTATGTAACTAGAATCAATTTAGAACATTGCATGTGTTCATTGCAACAAAAATAATATTAGCCACCCCAAAGTCTCCATATGACCTACTCAAAACAACCTTAAAAAAACATGATTGACATTCAATGTGGACAATCAATTTTGGGATGGAGGTAGTAAAAAAATACTCTTACTTCTATTTTGGTGGTGGCAACAGCACAAAGCACACTAGTGAAAATTATATCCACAAGTTGGGTTTCATAGTGGCAGGATTATAAAGCAATCTTCTACAAGAAACATACCTATTACGGACCCTCTTCCTAAGTGAAGTGTGGAATAAAAATATATGGGGATACAATGTGGGAAAATGAAATGTTGAAGAGATGTAGGTAGGGGCGTAGTTGGAAAGACAACTAAAGACAATGTTGGATACATGTACATAAGGATACAATTGGTTGAGGTTCATAATGGGTTTACTTACGTGTAGCCTTGATAAATACTTTGAGAAGGATTTTAAAACATTTTTCATTCAATTTCCTATGCAAGGTGAATAGGGATTGCATCTACGGTGATTTTGATTTTGATTCTTGGATTCTAATTGAATTAGTTATGAGCTTTTGAAGCTGGTATTGAAGGGTGCTTTAGAAACGTACTCACCTTGAAATGTTCACCTAAGGTTTATTGTAATATTCACTATATACCTTTATGCTGAAGGAAGTTTTTAGAACAAGGAGAGATTCAACATACACCACCTTAAATTTGTGAATTTTAAACTTAAAATACTTGAGTTTATTGTGGGTTAAATGGATGCCTTGCTCCTCTTGGAATAGTTGAATACTTTTATATTCTATTTTTTTCCTATAAAGACAAGTGTACACAAAGGTGAATAGAATTGAAATTATACTTCTATAACAAAGTATGAATTCATTATGAATTTTTCAAATGTGGTAATCAAATAGCTTAAGAAAGACACCCAGTCCCTTGAGAACCAATAGAAATTCCATCCAAATTTATAGTCACACTATACAACTAAAATGGCTACAACATCAAAAAGCCTTAAAATAGTCATTTAACTTCTTAACCCCTGAGCGTCCCAAGGGCCAAAATATGGCCTCTCCATTTTCAAAAGAAGTCCTTGTTTGACTCTTATAATCTTTTCAATGGTACGGTCAAAGGACGCATCCCTTTCCTTGTATCTCTAGACATGTCTCTATTACCAATTGGTACGGTCAATTAGTGTGGATCTTTTCTTAGGTGATAGTTTAATTGGAATGAGTATAGAAGGGTTTGAATTTTTGTGAACATGGGCTGGCGCTCAGGGGTTAAAAACCATAGGATAGTTCAAATTTCCAAAATTGTGAAGATTTATTATAAAATGTAATTTGAAATAGTTATTTAATGACAATTTTCATTCAAAAGTTGTAAAATGTGATCCATAGATCATATTGATATCGTTAAATCTACATTAATCAATATTAGTTTCAATAAAATTTGAAACCGAAAAGTAAGAATTCCTTCAAAAATTGATTACAAAATGAATATGTGTAATTTTCACAAGAATTATTACCTATTAAGTTTAAAATGGTAAGTTCTAGTTATAATTATAACGTTCATTAAAAAAAAATATTTGACTTATTTATTCCAACTATTTATAACTAGTCATTTCTTAAACTAGATTAGTTAGATTTTGAGGAAAAAATACACCTATATCCTTTAAATTATAGAACATTGGTTAAGATAAGCTTTAAGAATCTACATTTTATAAATGTAAAAGAATTAGCAAAAGAATCTACAAACATCTAGATGGATGAAAATATAGGATTTTGTACTCTTGGGATATGTATTTGAGTTCATCCATTGTTCAAAATTTGAACATCTAATTCATTAGGCATTAAATAGGAGACTATTCACAATTAAATAGTAGAAGTTTGTATTTAAGTGATTAAATTTAGTTACTATTTCATTCAATATTACTTTAATCCAAAACTTTGGTTGTAACCATCCCATTGTGATGCAAATCCCATTAATTCAAAAATGGTGTTTTTAAGATGAACACATGACTAAAATGGATCCATTTTTTTTTACATGGAGTGGGCTAAAATGGTCCAGAGCTTCTTCAACCTTCCTTGAGGAAGAAGACAGCCTAGTGTAGGCCTTTTCAAGTAGTAAATGTAGAAGGATTATGCAAAATGAATCCTTTATAGTTTAAATATTATATTATTAAGGGCCTAATCTCTATCATATTCAAAATAATTTTCATTGTATGCTATAATTATTAACTACCAAGTGTATTCCCCATGTCAGTCATAGTATCTCATTAAAAATATATGTGACTTTAATTAAGATTAAAAATTCTGCAAGTACGTGGTGAAATAAAACACCATTTATACATATTCATTTATAAAATTCACGATAGTTGTGATAAATTTAAATTAAATTTAAATATTGATTTGTATTGTTTAAATACCAACAATTAATACTTGTATTTTATACCTTCAAGATTTGTTAAACAACTTGCAGTATACAAAGTTTCAAAATATATACCAAAATTGTATGTGATACTTCTTTCATGGAATATTTCTATTTTTAAAATAACAAACGATTATTGATCGTCTAATAGTTCAGAATTATGAAAGCCAACAATTGTTTTCAATTAGTATACTTAAATCCTTGTAATCTTAGTATAATTTGAGGTTTTGAAAAAATTATTTCAATCCTTTATAACATTATTTAATAGTGCTATACATTCTCCAATCAATGCTAAAAGGCATAATTATACCAATGTCAAATGTTGAAAATTCAACCACCATTTTAAGCCTATAAGAAAAATTGACATTGAGAAGTTGATACAACTAAAAAGACATGAAACATAAGATTGGCAATGGCTTGAGCAATGACTTCAAAAGAATTGGGCCATATTGTTACAAGAAGAGGAGCAATGACTTTCTAATCATAGGTCATTTCATACTAACCTTGAAACAATGGCAAGGATTATTTGTACCCTCTTAAAAGACTTCTAAGACCCATGTAGGATAGAAAAAACAAAATTTTATTCAATTTTTATATTTAGTGAGTTGCTTAAACACATTTGCAATGGATGGTGTTGAAAATCCTTTTATAGTGTTATTTTTGGCTTTTCTATACAAGAAGATGTTAAACCTCTTAACTCATAAATGCCGCCGAGAACATTTTCTGGCCGATGAATGACAAAGAATCTCTCCATGTAGGACAAAAGTGCAACTATTCATCCTTCTAATTTGTGCGAAAAGGAAAGATCATCTACAGTAGTTTGTCTTCCAATAAGTGCTTTTGCATTATTTTAATCCAACAATTCACACAGTGACAAAACAGATGATTTTCACAGCTATAAGCCCGTCGTCTAAGGATTAAGGACCAAACATTCAAATTTTGAACAATGTGTGAATACAAATACATTCCAAACACACAAATGTTTGTTTTTTATCCATCAATTTTGATGAGGATTCTTATGGTAGTTCTTTAACATTTGTAAAATATTGGTTCTAAAGAATTTGTTTTGCAAATATTATAGAGTTCCAAGATACTTATAGGTTTGACCTTAAAAAAGTAACTTTGTAGCTTAAAAAATCACCCTTCAAAAACAAATTAAATCAAAAAGTAAAATAAACATCTTCAAAATCACTATGATTAAGACTTAAAATTTTGAATTCAAAGGAAAAAATATTCTTGTGAAAATCACAAAGATTCAATCTACAATAAATTTTAAAAGGAATTTTTAATTTTTATCTTTAAATTTTATTGAAAATATCGGTATGTACTAATTGATCTAATTGTATGGTATGATCTATGAATCATATTTTACAATTATTGTTAAAGAATCTTTATTAAATTTTTTTTTAAGTTGCATTTTACAATATATCTTCATAACTTTGGAAGTCTCAACTATTATGTGGTCCTTAAGGGTTGAATCCAACTATCACCTTATAATATATTTTAGCCAATTCTATCTTCTTGATCTTAATGTGAATTTACCCATAAAATTATTATTCTTTAATGTAAGTTCATCCAATCTAGTTTCAATTCCAGTTTGAAATTTTAGATAATTCTTACAATTGAATATTTTGTTGCAATTTTAACTTTGAATCTTTGCACCAGTCCATGAAAAATTTAATTCTAGAAATCACAAAAATTTGGTTTACACCAAGATGTTTTACACTATTATATACTCCTGTAAGGATAAGAGACCTAAATCTTCACTACAAAAATTCACAAATTTTCATTTAAATTTTGTGCAAGTTATATAAGACAAACAAATATTCATAGTTTCATTCCCAAAATGGGAAAATCCAGAGTGAAGGATTTCGAAGGTCAATTTCATGGTCAATTTCTGGGGACAGGCCTATGAAAAATGGTATATGTGATTGAAAGTAGGGAAAATTTCAGAAATCCAGCTTTTGGAGAACCAACCCTGCAGGCCAGCCTTACACCCAATAATATTGTCGACCATGTGATCATAGAAACTTTGTTTTGAATTCAAGGTAACAAGAGAATCATGCTGGGAATCGATTTTGCACAACTTAGAATAACAGAATATCATCTAACTAGTTTCAACAGCTTGCCATTAGGGTCATCTGCAGTTGAGAAGCGATATCAGTTCAAGTACTTCACAGGTTAGTTTTGGTGTAAGTTTTCGATTGTTATCTTAATATCATATACAGTGCAATATGTGGAACACCTACTATAGAATTAAAGAAATCAAGCTTGAGAAACGTAACATTCTGATCAGATGAACACAATCTCATTAGCAAGATAAAGTCACAACATCTGGTGAAGAAGAGGCAACTTTGTCAAGGCTGCAACTGTGATGTTCGATACAACACCAAAGGGCTACCAAGTTCCCTGCCATTAAGAAATAGTCCACGTCTACTGGTGCAGGAGAGCATTTCCCAGAACTCAAACTTAGTATCAAAATTGAGTATGAGAATCATACAGTAAGGCTTTGAATCATTCTTACAGATCTAGATTACATCTTAGGCAAAATTCTTCCATGATACATTTGGTCCAATAGAGCTTTTGATTCAGGTCTCCGCAGCAATCCCTTGTTATTTGCTGATCCAGTTCCTAAGCACACTGGGCACACCAACTTCCCTCTTCCTGCAACACCGAATAAGACAAGGAACCAGATTGAACAAATACTCCACAACAACGTCCAAACCGATCAATGAACACACACGCATTCCATATTGAGTATTAGTTCCTAAAAGATCAAAAGGCCCAATTCGGGTCTCAAGTTCTTTTTAGCAGTTTTGAGGAGGTCATATGGAAACATTATTTTGTCCAATTTTATTTATTTATTGACCATCACATGCAATGTTCTTCACCTATTGCGGTGATGTAAATCATATCCTTCACGATGTGATCGATTTTGAATTCGTCATTTTCAAACCATGGAATCTAGAACCTCTAGGGCGTAAGACATACCGTAGCAATTTGGGCACTCTGTGTACTCGTATACATCCTTGGGGCGCTTCCGGTTAAGTGCTTTCCATTTCCCTGTTCCCCCACACATATCACCTGCAATCACAGACAATGCAATAGGCGGTGACGCCCTTGAATCCTCAAAAGACCAAGCACATGAGAAATTACTAGACATAAATCCATTTTTGATGCCTTAGGGTTTAAAAGAGAGCCACATACAAGGAACAGCGCCTTGCCCCTGACAATTCTTACAAGCAGCGTCTTTCTCCGCAGCTCCAGCTTCAGCACCCGTCAATCCCTGGCTTGCAAGTGCAGCTAACCCTAAGCCACATGTGCATAACCACCGCCTGCGGGGAAGCGTCGTCTCCTGCACCATACAAGTACCACTACGTCAATGGAATCCAGTGGTCCGGTATAGCCATGAATTTCAGAAGACAGCATACCACACGTATTGATGCTCGAGAGTACGTGCACACCAATTTGAAACCTAACCCAGTTTTGCTGCAAAGAATTGCGCATACCTCCTCCGAAGGAACAGACGCGCTTCTCCTACCACCACTCTCTCGATGTGATTGCGAGGGGCTAGTCTCAGCATTATCGGATTGAGTAGCAACACAGGACCTCCGCACGGTCCTTGAGTACCCTCCAGTGACTGTTCTTGGGAGACGAGCTAATTTCGTCACCTGTACGAAGAACTGCACAACGTTTAGACAAGACCATTTGCAGACAGCAGAACTTCAAATTGACGAAGAAACTGTAGTTCTAGGAATGATTTTCTGCCGCGAACTAATGCGTCCCATTAACCAAACAGCATATAAAAATCCGTCACACAGGACTACCAATCTCAAAGTACGAACTGAGGAAGGGAAAAAAAAGGAGGAAACGAATGCAAACCTCACATGAATTGCCACACACCGCCGAGGGCTGGGATGAAATTGAGCAACAGCCGCTTGTGCTGGGCACCAAGGCTGCGGCGGTCGCCATCGCTGCCATCTGACCGCTTGGAGAAATGCTGGAATTGCAACTCCCAAATTGCAACTCACAAGCATGGGAGCCACGCTTCGCGAGACAAGACATCGGGGAAGCTAGGACGGTCATAGAGGGTCTTATCCGCGGCTTTAAGAGAGGAATGCCTATTACCATGGTATAGGTGTCAACTCAATGTCGGTTTAGAATGGATGAAGAAGTAAATTGTACGGAGTACTTGTGTGGAGATGTCAGTTTGCTCAAGTTTACATATGGTGTTCAATTAAAAATTAGGTAGCTACACCCACAATGGCATTGTATTTAAAAGCAATAGATCCTCACTTTATGTACATCTCACAAATCAATATGGATCTATTGTTGAAGAAATTATTTTAGAACATCTACAGTAATAATAATAATAGTAACATTTGTTGAGAGACCGTTATGAATGAAGAGTCTGTTGGGATAATTCAGCCATCCATTTCTTGGGGACTAGAAAAGCAAGGTCTATCTTTAATACCTCCTTGTGAGGGTGCCTAATGTTTGGAGGTATTTTTTGAGTTTTACCAATTGTTTTCTTTTAGTTCCCGTATTGAAACAATTTATTAAGTATTGAGTCTCGGTTTTTTCTCTATTTTTTACTCAAAATAAAAAATTTTAAAAAAATTTCACTAGATTTACTTTTTTTTATGTTTTCAAATTATAAACATATTTTTTTCAATTCCTCCAACTAACAATGAACTAATTGGTAGAATTTCCTAAGCATTGAACTCTATGTCACATACCTAAAATTGGTAGTTAGTAAGCAAGCAATACCTATATATAGTCTTTTGATGATTAGGTGTTAATATAGGTTTGGAATGTCTTGTGTGTTATATTGCTTTTCTTTTTCTAATAGTAGTCACTTCAGCAAATTAGAGTATATTTTGCAAGAGGTCCATGAATCTGTAATTTGATGGTATAAGTGAAACTTTCATGTGGCCATTAACACAATGACAATGAGGTGAAAAGAGGCAATACCTTTACCCCCTACCAAAAAACTCACCTCCTATCAAAAAACATAGTCTATCTGATCATTTGGGAAAAAAATTACCTTCTAGATATTGATCTTGGTGTGATAAAAAAAATCTGACGAACGGTCAAGCTGCGCTTCACACGAGAGAGACGACCCTGACCATTTTTTGGGACTTGTAATCGTATTACATCTGATACTAACAAAATGTGTATAACAAATTTGACACATGACATTTTTAATCCAACTTTGGAAATATACAATATAATTAACCCCTAAACATAACATTGTTAAGCGCGAAGCCATTGATAGTTACGTACAATAAAAGGGGCCAATTTATTGGATCTGAAGGGTGATCATCCATCTGGCCGAGATGACTCACGTTAGTCATACGTGTATGCCATTGAAGGCTTAATTTGTCAAGCTCTGGTAAATAATCCTTGCAAGTTGCCACTATCCAAACTTTCAGCTAGCCAGGACTGTAGACCAGCCTCTCGACTCCCATAAATCTACGTACTGACGTACAGTTATTTAATTAAGAACGAGTCGACTCAACGAATCCCAACAAATTTAATCGCACCCATTCAGTCTCAGAAGGGCTCGACAACCTCAATCCTGACCACCCCAGTCAATCTATCTATGAAGAGAGGTCGTCCATGCCATGGCGGTTGGATGAAAGCAACGGATTCGCACACAGTGTAGAACACGTACTGACACTGAAAGACGACGAAATCACGATGAAAGAAAAGACATCACGCACTGAACGCACATTGAAAGTCCGCCACACCATGTATTACCAATGTACTAAAAAGTATAACCTGCAAAGTAGGGGGCATCTGGGCCCTTCGGAACACCAAGGCTGGAAGTAATCGACACCACAAGCAACTGATCGACAGCCGGCAACATGGACACCTCATCTACAATAAACTAAACTACAACAATCTCCAAAACAAAGTACTCTAGGATATGAGAGGCTTTTGGGGGGAGGATATCTAGTTTCAAACATCTCTCGAACCGATTTTTAATAGTAGTAAAATCAATAGTCTCACCATTTGAAGTACCACTCCATCTTGGACCATCCAGTTTTGATGCTTGGAACAAATCCAACATCTTAGAGATGAAAGATTTGAATGACAATGGCTTGGGCTTCAATTGGTTGACAAGAATCCGGTTGTTGTTTAGGATAGTCTCCAGCTCTGTACCCAACATGTGCACCAACAAAACAACATTAGTAACAAAAGTAAATACTTTTAGCCATAAATGAAGTATACATAATTCACATACTTAACTTTGAAAAAAAAGTAACAAATATTACCTGAAAAATTACTCCAAGAGAGACCCTTGGAAACAAGGAAGCGCCCGAGATATTGACATGTCAGTCGTCTGATGAGGTACGGTCCAATGAAGTGTCACGCTAACCCCACAACTCTAGGAAGAAAATAATTCACCTCATCCGAACACTTGTAGAGTAAATCCGCATGCTTCTTAGTAAATTTTTGAACCGTAGATACGCAATCCTCAGGCTCAATGGAATGCACGTGGCCTGTCCAAGAAACATTATAAACCCATAAGAATACATTACTACAAAAATAAATCAAAAAAGACCATGAAAACTAATTTCAAAAAAGAATTCAACACTTACCGTTCCTCTCATTGCAGACCTTGGTAAACATACCAATGAAATCATCTACAGTTTTCTCTGAGTCACCCTCATGACTGAAAAACTCTTTGCAGTCATCTATAAAACGCTTTTTTGTGGTCAAGCCGGCAAACTTCACAGAAGTGAACCCCTTCTCATGCTTCTTTTGATTTCCCACACCATAGACTTGGCCTATGAAGGCAAGGAATTCATTGATAAGAACCAATGAGCACTCCACCACGAATTGCTTCCTAAGAGGCCTCAATTTCTGCAACACAATACAAATGAAGGACTTAGGAGGTTTAAAAATCACAAAATAAAATAAAATCAATAACAAACAAACAAAACCATACAAAGAAAGTAATGAAAGCCTCCTTACCTTCATGTCCATGTCATGCTTTGCTTGCATTTGTCGAAGTTCTTCATGCTTTGCTTGCATTTGTCGAAGTTCTTCCTGTAGTTGCTTCACCACAGCTTCAATTTTGTCCGCAGGACTGGAGACGCCCACATTGGGCGATGGCGAGCTCGGAGTCACCTTCCGCTTCTTTCTAGCCGCCATAGCTAGTGACAAGCTGCACAAAACAAAATTCCCATCATCTTCTTGTCAGTGCCAAAAGCAACAGTGAGACCGCCACAAAAACAAGGCAAGAGGCAGACTTAGTTTGCAAAAATTCTCATGATACTATCAACAATGGATAAATCCCTACAACAACTAAAACCCAACACCAGAAAGAAGTATTTCAAAACCTTGAGCACGGCATCATACTCAAAATGAAAAAATGAAAATCCTAACAAATCTAAGTACAAAACCCCAAATACTTTCAAAGCAAATGTATCCTCAAAAGCACACAAAATAAGACATGATCACCTCTGCAATGCATTCACAACAATTCACAACAACTCCCAAGAATTCCTAACAGCAGATTGAAAACTATCGTCCACAAGTCTACAACCGGATAATACAACAACTAAACCAAAAACGGCAATACGCAGAGGAAATTTCAGCATCAGCTCCGGGAATTCGACAACATCATTTCTAGCCCAAAACCCTAGAATTGCTAACAGCGTTAAGAAATTAGGTCATGCCCTGCTTCAACTTTACCCACTGGTGTCATAGCACACCACCCAAGTCTGTCAGATTTTGTTTCTGTCCCTCCCTCTCGCAAATAGTGTATTCTCATTCAAGCTGAAAGGTACTAATAATCAATATTCAATTCAAGTAATAGAAACTAGCGCCGAAATAAATCAAAGGAATCTGCAAGCATATGAAAAAAAAAACTCGCAGATGCTCATGGCAGAACTCAAAGTAGCAGCCCATGGCTCGTCAGATATTTGAACCCCATTTCCTTTTCAGGAGTAAAATTGCATCCCAACGTAAAGGAGTCTAATGTAGACAAAAATGCGCAATTCCAATCCCAGCTAAATTAAGCACATGAAAACCCAAAGGGAAAGTGCCAGTGAGATGTTCTCCCTACACCTCACAAGAAAATATCACCAACCAGACTCTAGCTCTCAAATAGTTTCGACTCTTTATTTTGGATTTATACCATTCAGCAGATACGCGACTCCACTTCTTTCACATGAGTGAGATCGCATCACAAATAAAGAAAAGACAAAAAGATTCTTACATGATAACAAGTTTACTTCTCACCCAAAACAAGACACCAACTCCGAAGTCTGCAACAGAGAGACTCTCAAAGACTTTAGACAAAGCGTTTCTTTTCAACCATTCACCAGATATTTCACGCTCTTTCCTTCTCACGAGTGAGATATAGCATCACAAGTCAGAGAGACCTAAAGATTTGCAAACGAAAACATGTGCAATTCTCACCCAAACGCCTCGAACCCCAGTAACATACATTAAAACCCTAAGGGACAGCCTCAATGACATTTCCTCCCTGAACCCCAAAATATTTGAAAACACAGCGTCACCGACAAAGCACCAGCTTACCATCGAAGAAACGCGTACTAACTTCCAGTTACATGTCCGCGCACAGATGAAACTCCGCAACCCTCTGATTTTGGCTCTCCAACAAGAATTGGTTCCAACTTCAACCTTCAACTCAAAAACCCAGTTCTAAATGTGACTGAAAATCAAACAGGGGAACCGACATCAACGGGTCAAAGTAGCTGCAGGGATTTGGTCGTGTCTGTTACCTATGACCGTGATTTTAGGGCTTAGGGTTTATGGCTCTTCTTCGTTTTGGTCACAGTGATGGCCACTCCGAGTTTGGGACTCGGTGTTATTATCGGGTTGTGCTTTCCTTTGTGGTCGGATTCTGCCTGCGGTTCACGTTTTTTTTCTTGTTACTTGTAAGCAGAATTCACGAATTAAATTCTAATAAAAGCGAGCTGGCACATGAGCGTAAGCAAAGTAACTGTAGGAGAAGAAGTGCACCAATAAGGTAACACCAAAGAACTCATCGTCAACAACGATGACGTCCTAATCGGTACACAAGCATGTAAATCATTTCCGTTAGACGTCAATGAAAACTTTAAATACAAGCTCACATCGAAATTCACGACCTAATTTCTGAGAGGCAAGTTCACTGAACACAAAGGAAGAGTAGGGGTATAGTTTCAGCGCCAGAGCGTTAGAACTTATCGTCAACTATGATAACCCCCCCCAATGGGTACACAAGCATGTAAACCATGTCTGCTATACATCGATCAAATTCTTAAAATACAGGGCTCCCGAAAGATCTTAAGCTCCCATCAAATTTCACGACCTAATTTCTAAGAAAGTCAGTTGAGTATACGCAAAAGGAATAGGAGAAGAATGCATCAACAAGGTAACACAACAGCACTAGAACTTAGTCGTCAATCCGTACATACCTGAAAATGCATCGGTGCAATCAATTTACAAGTCCTGATCACGCATTGCAGCACAAGGCAACCGAATTCCCGCAGCAAAAACACTATGATTTTGGCAAAATTGACAGCGCATTGTCCATCAAATCAGCCTCGCAACTCCACACAAAATTTGCTGCTAACCCGACTCCTTCAATCCGTGCAACGAGTGCAACGAGGAAAATGCAAACAACAGGACAGCGATCAAGAGAAAGGAACTGTGGGTGGGCCTTGTAATATGCCACGTAGGTGAATAATAACTGAGTTGGTAATTCGAGATTTAACATGGCTAAGGTAGTCTGCTCTTAATTAAGGCGGAAGCACCCATAATCGTCAAGATTAAGCAATTCATCATAGTTGGAGGCAACTTTTTCTAAAATTCATATTCTTATAGTATTGTCGAGTGAAAATCATAAATATTCAAAAAAAAAAGATTTTTCGGATGTGCTATGTAATTTCTATGATTTTTCAAAGAGATCATGGCTCCCTAGACCACTAAAATTGTCACATAGGTGGACCTAAAACTGAAATCAACAAAAATCAGCTATCAACAAATGAGAATTAAATATGTGTCTTTCAATTGCGTTAGCAAATTAGAATTAAACATTTGTAAGACACTTTAATGGATGCTTATAGACAAATTTGGTGACAATCTAGAGTTCTAGAATGGGACAGGGATGGGAATGTATATTTCTACCTTAAGTTAAATTATGAGCTACTTGCCTTTTTATGGAGGCTAAACAATTTTCACTAAATTTTTGTAAGAAGGAGAATGAAATTGGAATCCAATTCAAGTCATTTCATACTTTTTGGACCTTTGTGGATTTAATTATGAATTTTTGAAGTTGAAATGCAATTGTCACTAAAAGCGGTCGCTTGCTGAAATGCACATTTTCATTACATTGAAGAAAGCAAAATGTACTTCTGTGTCAAAATCAATTTTTGAGCCTGTTCGATTTTAGAGCAGACTAACTTAACCCTTAAAGGATGATTGAAGAGGTGATCTTGGAAATCATCCCTTTCTATTACCGTGTGAATCATTGGCTTAAGAAATAGCAGAAGCACTCATAGGAAGTCAAATTACATAGAAGACCTCCCCTTTTCACAACAAAATTCAAATGATGAATAATTGTATTTTTTTTTCTTATGTAAGTAGAATCTCTTATATAAGGTAGCTGACCCATTTGTTCATCACCCCCCAATTTCCAATCTATAGGCTGTTGTATTTCTATGAATTTGTGGCTTAATTCTCGGAGCAATTGTGGTGCATTATGATTGGCTGTAAGGCAATAGTCAATATTGCAACGAGTCCTTGGTCGATTTTGCATTCAACCTATAGTAAAAAATAGAAAGGTCTATACCAAGATTATAGGTCAACGAAAATCTTCTACAATAATTCCATTTTTTGTAATAAGATTCTGGAAAAATATGCAATACTCTAAATTCTGTTTTATACATGGAAAAAATTTTGCACTTAAAAAATATGTGTTCCAAATATGCGTAATTGCTTAAGTGGTTGGAAATGGGTTGGCTACCTTACATAAGAGGTTCTATTTGTCATTCTTCAACCACAAAACGTCCACCTCAACATTTAAGGGGCTATTGGAAGTCAGGGTATCTGTTTTCCGGGTATCCGAAGGCCAAGCAAGAGTATCTCAAGAACCGGCCCACCAATCGAGACCCGCTAAGTGTACTGCCGCCATTTCTTCCGTTACCGCCTTACCGATGCAGATTTTCCTGCTTCAACCTTCACTATCTCCAATCTGATTTTGGCCAATTTCGGCCGTATATGTATACAGAATATAAAATATAGATACAAAATATAAAATATGGATACAAAATATGGAAACAAAAATACAAGTGTGGATATATAATAGAAACTACAGAATACTAATATGGACACCATATTTATATCCCATAACAATTGCAAAAGAGATTGCTACCTAAAAAATACAATTAAGGAGGAAGCAACTGATCAGTGAGCCCAAGGAGAGTTGCAACTAATTTAGACTGAAAACAATTGGTTTGAAAACAACAATCTCTCACACAATGTGCTCAAAAGAGGCATTAATTGCCATACAACAATTGGGTATGCCATTGGGTATTGTCTCTATTATGAACTAATGGCAAGAATTGATCTAATTTACACTAGAAGAAACCTGTGTTTTTTTTGACGTCTAAAAACTGAGCGTCAAATTTTTTGAACATCAAACATAACATTAGGATGCTAGTTTTGATGTCAAAACTAGCATCCTAATGTTATGTTTGATGTCCAAAAAATTTGATGCCTAGTTTTTAGACGTCAAAAAAAACACAGGTTTCTTCTAGTGTTAGTTTTATTAAGGATTGGTTATTTTCTAATCATTTTAAGAGTATTATAAATTGAAAGTGTTTTACTACATTGTAATGGATTGCTCTTGTGATTAGGTATTGCTTTTGTGTATTTTATATTCTTTAAATTGTTTTGACATTGTATATGGATGACTCACTTGTAATCCAATTGTGATGGTTAGTAGAGGTTCAACTTTCCATCTTTGATTTTCAATGTTATTGAGTAGTATTTGATAATTGTTTCTTTGTGAGTAATGTTTTCCTTTGTGTATCTATCATAGTAATATGTAAATTCCACAAGTTGTATTATAATATTGGAGTTTGGTTAGATGGGTGATAGATCCTTTTGTAGGCAATTTAGTACTAGAAGTGTATTTGATTTTAGTGTTGCTCTACAATTATATGGTGTTGGAGCATTTACACAATTACGTCATTAGTCGTGGCGGAACTATATTGTCTAGAGGTTGGTCTTTTTTTCTAGCATTCACTAGATTATAGTATGTATCTTAAGTTTTTTTGCTCATAAAGAGTTTGTGTAGTACCCATACTACATTGTTATGGTGTTTTATCTCAAATTGTGTATGTTGTTTTTTAGGCAAAATAAGAGAAGGTGGGGCCATGTATCTATTTTCTAGCATTTCCCATATATTGACTATATCTAAATTTGAGGAGCTGAAAGTTTTAGTGTTTTTTTGGTAATTTGTGGATTTTTTTGGTCTGTTTTATCATTACTTATCCATTTATTCATGCATATATGTATATATTATTTTGCTTCAAATATTTATTTGTCAATTTCTTTTTCTTTTAAGTATTTTTTGGGGTTTCTAATAGGATCTTTCCATAGTTTTATTACATTTGGAGGGGGGAGAGGGGGGGGGGGGAGGCTTTGTTAGCCAATATAGGCTTGACTATGCATTTTATTTTTAATTCTTTCATCGTCTTTAATTATTCTTTTTTTTAGTAGTTTGTCAACTTCTTTATTTCTTTGTATGTTTCTTTGTGCTCATACTTTATATGGGGCCTTTTGATGTTTTATCAGTTCAATTTTTACTATGAGGAGTAGTTTGTTGTATAGTTGTTTTGAAGAATAGTGTATTTGGTTTGTGTTATTTATAAGGAATTTAAAATTCTATATTATGTTGTGTCACCTTCACCATTAGGGTCACGTGGTAGAAATGGACTATTTGTGTAGTAGTTATCCGTATTGTCATTTAATGTACGGAGTATTAATTTTTTTATACTTGGAGCATGATGCAAATGAGGTGTAAAAAGTGTATATGTTTGTGGGATTTTGAGCTTTGTCTCCAATAGGGTTTGAAGGGTTGACCTTTGTATTTAAAGTGTAAGGGGAGTTGTTATATGTGTTTTTGATATTCAGATGTTGTGTAATGGTATTTTTAAAGTGATTTTTGAATTCTAGAAATAGGAAGGTAATTAATGTAGTATATGAAATATATGTGGATTGCTAATATTTTTGTTTCAATTGGAGTTTGGTTTGCTTTGTCCAAATTTTTTACTGGTATGTTGTATGTGAGTGTATGTAATTGGAAATATATTAGTGCATGTGCGTCTAGGATTGGTAGCTCATAAGGTGATTTGTTTTTATACCATTTTTTGGTTTGAGGCTATTACTATTGTAATATAGTTAGTGGACTTGTTTGCGTTGCTAACTGGATTTCTAGAACCCAATGGCAAGTCCATTCATTGTTCAAATTTCTTTTTAAAAGACTCCACTTCTCGATTAATCTTGGAAAGGCAAGCCAAAATTATGTAATCACAATGTGGAGATGAAACCACATGTCTTCTGATTGTCCTAATAGTTTCAATATTTTCAATGAAGATTTGAAGTTATTATGAATTTTTGATGAAAAATTGAAGAAAACCCAAATCACATCAATATTTTGTCTTTAAAATTAAAAAAAAAAAAAATTGAATATTTCATAGTCTGGAGGCTCTCATCTTCAAAGAATCAAGTAAAACGGAGACAACTAAACTAGGTAGAGTCCAAGAACGGCATTCTACTTAGGGTTTGCTTTTCTTTTGGCGTTTGGGGACGCCGCTCAGTTGAGTCACCAAAGCAGTATTACTTGGATGCACGACTGTTGTCAAATTGGAACAAGGATTGTAGACATGTTCATTAGCCCCAGCATTTCAACTTCAGCATTCCGGCGAAGTCGCAATTTTCGCACCAGCGGTTGCTCGTTACAAACGGCTCCATAGATCCAATTGTACAAAACAACAGTCTAGACTTGAAAATTGCGAGATCTAAGTTGAAATCATTCACCAGCACCTTGATCCAAACACATGTCAATCCATTTCATCACATAAACCACTTGCAGCAGAACCTTAAACCAATCCATGCATCACAACAACGAAAAATCCTAGATGGGATCCTGGTTCATGTAATGTGTGTTTCTTTCAATTCAACGAAACGTCTTAACCGTTTCAAACAAACTAAAATTATAAGAAACACAGATACCTCAGCAGTAACTTTTTCTTCGCTTCTAAATCCAATCTACATATACTACGAATTCACGATGTCGCAAGAAGCACGGTGTCTTGAAGATGTATGGAAGAGAACCGTTCATGAAAAAGAAAGAGCATAACAAAGTAAGACCATAAGTCGAAGACCTAATTCAAGAAGATCAAGAGACCCTCACAAGCAGGTCGGTCCAACATAATTGATTGTACGAATATCAGGCAAGAAATCGAGAGTGAGAGCTACACAAGAACGGCGACGACATTTTCACACGATAACTTTAGTTGCAATTTGAGAGCAGGTGTGGCACAAAGAAGATGAGCACACGCACATGTATTAACAGTTCTTATTGGCAGTATAGTCAAATGGTCTCCTACGACTACATGCTCGAAACCTTTCACCAAGACATAAAAATTAAGGTAGCTCTCACTCAATCACCCCTTTCCCCGTTGCCAGATGGTACACTCCCCGACCAATGAGAGTGACACCGGTAGCAGCCAAAAGCCCAGGAATGATCACAGAGGAGACCCTGTCGCGAGGACCCTTCAGATGAATGAGCTTGTGAACGCTCTGCAGCGCCTTCTGCCTCTGCATCACCCACTCAGGCGTCTTTCCAATTTCTTCCGAAGCCATTGCGAAATTCCTGCAGGGAACCTAAAAATCAGATGCCAAACCCCAAACCACCGAAACGAAGGTACCAAACTAATTTCACAATCCGCCAAGAAAGATTTTGGCACAATCCGCGTTGTGAACCCGAGACGAATGACAGTCACAAGGTAATCGCAAATGATGATGCTCCATGGAAAGTGAGAAGGCACTCACCGGCGGTATGGCGATGGCGGATCTTGAAACCCTAGAAAGCTTCAGTCGCTCGTTCTCTGCAAAACGAATGTCGAAGAGCGGTCTCCGCGGGCTGTCAAGACGGAATCAGTTTACCGTGGAGTTAGCGGTTAGCTAACCGGGAGAGCACGTCCACTCGACCCGGGATCCCGGCAGACTTCCTTTGCAATAAGTCTACGTTGAAGCTCTGGGCTATTTCTTTTACGGAGTTCATGGTTTTCAACATGACAAAAGAAATATGGAGGATGATTATTATTTTTATTTTTTATTTTTTTTAAAGTATTTTCAAGGGTTATTTCATATATGGAGTTCATGGTTTTCAAACAAAACATGACAAAAGAAATATGGAAGATAAAGATGAGCCCCCCCCAAAAGAATTCACAACATCGAAGGTACAAAAGTATGGCCCCTAGCTAAGCAATGGTTCTAAACTAAAAAGTGACTTGTATATTATCTCAGCTACAATTTTAAAAACCAATAAGGTGAGTACAACTCTATTGAACTTACTATTATATTTTGCATTGCACTATAAGCCCTTTTACAATTGGGATAAGCAAATGGGAAGCAAAGACATGGAATTTTCATGGATGGATTTGGCGTTGAGGATTGTTAAACTTCTCATGGACCTTTACGTTAACTTGTGCACAGCCAAGCCACGTAATCCACGTTTAATATTTTTTGAACTCAAATATTTTTTTGCAATAGACCTTCAAGCCCATAGCTATGTGTTGTACTCCGGCTACATTCCCTTTGATTGACCCAAGGCTTGTCAGTAGGATGGTTTGAAGGGCCAACTTGAAGTAATGTAGTGGAGGTGCTCTCAATTCTTAAAGTGGACTAGAAAGTAATTTTTGAAAGTTTAAATTACTTATGAATTAGAATTATGAACATAATTATTTATCTTTAAGATCCAATAGCTCGTATTATAACTTCAATCAAGCTTATATTGTAAATTTAACCCTTAAAGGACTAAAATGTATATTTTGGCAACGTAGAAATTTTGGGCAAATACTGTGACTAGAGATTTTCATGTTCTTGGCCCAAACTTTAATAGAAGGTGTGGATGAGGAATATCTTTTATGTGCACTAAATTTCATGACATTTAGAAATACGAATCAAAAGATATGGCCTTATATATAATTTGTTTTTCAACTCGGATAGTCCAAGCAAACCATAAAAAATCACTTTTTTCAAAAACAAAAATTTGAAATTGGTTCTCTAGATTTCTCTATATATAGAATCAAAGCTTTTAATCATTCCATTTTGATTAATGAGATGAAAGTTATGAGAAGTTTTAGTTTGTAGGCAATATGAAATCTCTACTCTAAAATAAACTTTGAAGTCCTCTATTTTACTCAACTTTCAATATTTTTTGAAAAAATAAAATCATAGAATGTAGATTTTTTATTACAACATTTCAAATATTGGAATTGAAAAATTTCAATTCCATAACTAAATTCTTCACAATTTAGTATATTGAATCATTCTCTACTTCTTTCTACTTACTATTTTTTTCCTTTATGTTGTACAATTTCCCAAATGATCTCAAAATTTTCAAGCATGTAGCCAACTTGTTTTGAAGAGTGAATTCAAAGAAACACCATCATTTTGGACATTTTTTTATACAAATGTAACCTTGTGAAGTGCAGCTATCTTGTTTTCCGTGGGGCCAAAAGAAGGAGGTTTGTCACTTCAAATGCTAATATATTGCAATCTGTATGGTGAAAAATTTTGAAATGTTTTACACATTTTTTCAAACTACTATACTACAAGATCCTATAGTTACATTTTGGAGCATTTTTGATGATAACATAATCAATAAACTTTAGTGGTTAAACAAGAGATCAATGAGCTCAAAAGAGGTGAACATGATGTTTCAGGGTCAATTCTTCCAATGTTGTCGATCTTCTAGAAAAATCAAAGCTATGGATGTTGAACAAATGATCTTGGTTGTCCCAATATGGCAGTAGTGACATGCTTGAAAGACCATCAAAATACCAATATGATTGAAAGACCAACAAATCACTAGATGAGTGGTATTACAAGCTCCATGATTGTACAATATGAATGGTAAGGCTTCTCAAAGGACAAGTTGTTTGATAGAAAGGGTCACACTAACCTATCTAAGATAAAGAATATTCACCTAAAAATAATATACTTAAAGAAATTTAAGCTATAATAACACAATGATAAATGACATGGAAAATTTCGAGTGAATTTTTCTATATTTTTTGTCTTAAAAAATAAAATAAAAATTGATCGGAGTCTTGTATTTTGCATACATTGATAATTGCATAACAAAAAGTGAATTTCATCTGTTAATTGAATGTATGGAGTACAAACATTAAATGTTTGTACTGTCATAGATTCATGTTTAGCATTGTTGTACTTTTTTTTGCCTTGTTTGAAGTTTCATTCTAACAATTCAAAGAGCTAAATCCAATGCTCTAATGTTTAGGTGCTTAGACTAGGCACTTTATTAGTGTTTTAGGACCTATATAAGAAAATATCTTAGCAAATGTGTGATTTTTGTATGTCAAATTTTCACTGTACGTTTATTTGTTTATTTATTTTAAATTTGAGAATCTATAAAAAGATCTTTTGAGTCAGATGGGCTGACACTAAATTTTGGTATAACTGACATTTTGGCTCCATTTAGGACCAATTTGCATACATTTTGTACCAATTATGTGTACATTTTGTACTAGTTTCTACTGCATTGTATATTTGGGGCGATTGTAGTGTGCAATCATCCCATAATAGAACATGAGTTTGATGGATTGGCTTGGTTGGTGCAAAAAGACATTATTGATGTGCTTGAGAAGAATATTTGCTCAAATGGATTTTGAACTTAAATAGGTAACACTATTGAAATTGGCATATTGTCAACAAGCTCGGGAAGAGGTATATGGCGATTCTTAAAAATCTTATGTCTGAGAATCTTTTGATCATAGATCTACAGCTTCTATGGATTTCTTGATTTTTTTGCAATTTGTACTTAGCCTTGCTTTCGATATATCTTCAAGACTAGTGAAATGTTTTTCTGTAGATTAACAACTATATTCAAAATTTGCTCATTTCTATAGGAATACCTTGCTCTTCTAACATTAAGAAGTAACTTGCCATGGTGCTATCCAAGATTGTTCAAAATAACATTGCTATACAAGGTTGTCTTCTCGGACATTGCAGCATGCGATGTCCCCGACATCATGCAATGCCTAATAGAGCCTCTGCGACGTCCAACAAAGTCAAATCTACCTTTGATTTTTCCAAAAAAATTCCTCCGCTATCCGGACCACTTGGATGCTATGTGGTGTCCCCGTAGCACATTCATGGGTGCTTGCGGATCTGACGTGGAGGGGCGATTGTTGGTACATGACAACCGCAGATAGGGGTGACATCGGGTAGGAGCGATCGCGTCTGGTGGCGACTTCGGGTGAGAGACCGTAATGAGGGGCGACTGCAAGTTAACCTAGAGCCGCGGTCGCCTTTCGTAGAACCATGGTTGCCTAGACGTACCTGAAGTTGCCCTTCTTGGAGGCGCGGTCGCCCAGGTGTACCCGAAGTCGCCCTACACTCTAAATCTAAAGTCACCTTAATCTTTAGACCCGCGGTTGCCCAATTCAAACCTACACGCACCTCAACCCAAAATCACCCTAGATGACGTGGTTCTCTCTTTCCACGTCACTCTTGACAACCAACCACGTAAGACAAATTTGAACAACTCGGGGTTAAAAAATTGAAGCCCTAAATTTATAGGTGACACCTATAAATTTAGGTAACCATTTATAGGCAACACCTATAAATTTAGGTAACCATTTATAGGCAACACCTATAAATTTAGCTAACCATTTCAATTCAAAAATCAATACAACTATTCGCTCTCATCATGTAGCAACCAAAATTCAATGGGTTGTATGTTTACAAAGCTCTCCATCTACAATCATTACTTGAGTGCTACAAAAGCTTCACTTGCCACTAGCCTCTACACTATTGGGGTGAAAACACCGAAAATTGTCTATGTGCCCATTCCTAACAAGTAGACTTCTATTGAAAGTGTCTCCTAAAGTACAATCAAATTGTCCCCTTAACTACTAATTCTCCAGATTTCAATTTTATGACCAAGCTATCTAACGGCTTCAACATTCTAAAGAGCTTCTACTTTGAAAATTCATAATAGTAACATGTATTATCCAAAAATTATATTTAAAATAAATTCATGATTTTCAATTCCGAACATTACAAAAATGTTTTCTTTCTTGAAAAAAGTACCTCCAATTATGCTGAATTGTTTGTTTTGATGGTTTTGGGTGTTTTTCACTCCTAACAAACTACAAGCTCTGCTACACATGAAGTTTCTTGTGACGCAAGTGACTCATCAATGCATTCCTAAACATCTGGACTTTTTCATTCCAAATTATCATGTATGAACAATTCCCTAATTTGAGGTACAAGGTCAAATCATCTTCACAAACCTGGGGGGTACCTTTCTTTCTGGAGGATACTGTACTGTACATACTGGTCAAGAATACGTAGGGGTGGCACTTAGACGTACCTTCCTTAACATTAGTAAGGCTCATCCAGAGTTGTATGAACCAACAATAAGATAATTATTTCTGATAACTAAGTTACTGCAACGAATGATTTGGGATCGTCTCCGCTGGGAAATTTGGGGCAAGGAAGCATTTTTCTGACACCGTAGCAGGCTAGCAATGCAAAATTGTACATGAGCATGGCCCTAGTTTTTAGGCAGATCCACCGCCATATGAAGAGACCACATGGACTTCACTAATAGCGCAAGGAACACCACTCTCGGAGAATTACGGAGCCCACACAAGCTTGAAGATATTCTTGCTGATAATTGCGCTAATTTTCTTGTTTTTGTTGCGTATAGGTATGTCCTTCAACAGTAACTCTTGCGCTTGAACATCGCCCTCCTGAACACATCAAATAATTAAAGTAAAATACATCAATCAAAGACTTACGACGACCCTATAAGTAATTCACGAAGATTCAATTTGATCTATATAAAACACAAAGTTCTAAGTGCATGTACTTACAACAGACTCTTTCGCAAAGTGAACACTTACAAGTTCTGTGTAAGCGAGAACTAGAGAATATAGGGTCGGATATTTCTCCAGGATTGACAGAGCAATGTCTTCTGTGACATTCCGCACCTATATATCTCATCATTTCGACAAAAAACAGCAAGTTAACACACATTGAAAACGGAAAATAAGGACTAAGGAGATATTCCCCAACAGATAACCAGGCACATGATATTCCGAGCAAGAAAATACATTTAAGAGATCAGAAGAACAAAGTGTACCTGCATCAATTGGACACCAAACACATCAGTGACACGTTCCTTTTCTATATCCTTGCAGTAGTCCACAAACTCCACATAGCGCATACAATTTCCCCCCGGGTGTTGTCCAGGCTTCCCAACTTCTAACTCATACCGGTCAATAATTGCCGTAGTCAGCTCGCCATATTTCTGCACCGTCTCACCTGAGTCACGAGTTCGTTGTACATCAAAACCTTCTAAAATCTCGGTTGTGAATGCCCTGAACAGAAAACAAAACGTGAAATTTATAATTTACCGAAGTTGACCTGGAAACTGAAGGTCAATGACAGTTCTTAACAGTGGAGGGTCTCTTCAGACTTCCTAAGTCATGGAAGTGGACACGCTCCCTGCCTAAACAGCTGTAAGTAATCATTTTGCATTAGACTTAATACTGAGAGTGGCCTGTCAATCAATTACACGGGAAAATAAAAGAGAGATTCACGGAGTTATTCATCTCAGATAAAATGTTCTAAAGTGACCTTATAAATACTTGCTTGAGACATTTGTGAGCTACTGTTCACAAAATGTAAGCATGAAAAAGTTTTGCCGCCCATAAACTGTAAGGGTCCAGGTAAGAACATGCAGATAGAGTCTTACGCTGTCTTCAGAGACTCTGCAGCATCAGTTAGATTCGGGTCTCCTTCAATCAAGTATACAAGTCTTTTCACTCCGCATCTCTGCATCGTAAGTTCCAGTATTAGAAGACTGTATGCTACCAGGGTGTTTTTTTCTGGCGTTTAAGTGCCAGATTCGAGTGGAATCTAGTGTCGTGGCATAGTCAGAGAGGTTTAAAATTGGAGGGACTGTCCTCCATTCTGTGCATGCAACATTGCTACAGTGTAAAAGAAAAACGCTGGTATGCTACAGAAACGATACCGCATCGTAATACCTACCGATTTCAGAAGTTCGGGGAAATATGCATGTATACACCAAGACCAGATTTTCGTGACATGAGGCAACATGAAGACATACTGTATTGCTGCAAAGACGATACTCATAAAGTACGAAGACATATCAACCTGAAGTCTTAGTTTCTGTTGCTTGTATCGATTGTCCTTGATGGATGACCACAGGTCATCTACTCGCTTCCTCTCTACAATAAAATCTAGCACATACTCAAATCTTAAGACCTTATGTCTTGCAATCCAAAGTGCATCTCCAACGGGCAACTGCCTTGTCTGCAAAGAAACGAGAATCGAGTGGAGTTAATAAGCCGAGTGTAAAACATCGAGTTGCAGTTCAATACGGCCTAACCAAATAGGATGCGTAAATTTATTGCCCACCTCCACTTGAACCTTGAATTGCACGCCTATACGATCAGCAAACTTCTGTAGTGCAGCGCCCCTGGACTTAAACAAACAGCACTCGTAAATAGATGATAAAATCGCAGATCATAAGAGTCTGAATTCCTCAATCTGGACCAGGATTTCCTACATGAAACCCGTAGAAATCAGAGGAACAAACTTACCATCCTGAAGACACCAAACCTATCCAGATACTAAAATTTCATGGCGAACACTGTAATTCAGCATCAAGGGATCGGAACCTACCCTCTTGCATCCCGGCGAAATTGCTCCCTTGAATCTAGAACAAGAAATACCTCGTAAATCTGTCCAAAAGATTGACCCACGTCTAGAGGAGGTACAGCTAACTCATTGCCTCCGGCCAGGTTTGCCTCAGTGCCCGGGGACCTGACATTTACATGATTTAACGGACGCGCTGTACAGTAATTACATACAGGGAGTTAGTTCAGTGGATTGCTCTCCAATAAAACTGGACAGCAGTATGTCAAATACATGCAGGAATACACGGAGTATGCTTATTTATTACCTGCGCTTGTAGAAGGCACATTTGCCTCCACAGTCGCCACTGGAGCTGAGTCGTACCAAGAGTTGTTTGTCGGTTCAGTCCCTGGCAAAATATTTAGTGAAAGTAGGGGTGTGAGATATATATCCTGCCTGGGAAGGAGAAACTATAAAAACAATAAAAATGAAGACCATGTTTGCTTACCTCTGTCCACAGCGGTTTGTATGGCAGGTTGTGAGACGGGCACATAGGACGCTGGAGCTTTCTCTTTTGCTCCTGCATTGGCACCTCCCCTAGATAAGGTCGCAGGTTGCGAGACGGGCACATTCGATGCTGGAGCTTTCTCTTTCGCTCCTACATTGGCACCTTCTCCCCTAGAAAGGATCCCCAACACAAAGCCCCAAATATCACTGTCCAGTAGACCACTTGTAGCTGTTGCCTCTTTGACGGCTGCTTGAATACCTTCTTCTGTGTATCCCATTGCCTTCAGCTGAATCGTCCAAAACCAGCCCACAAATTATTCAGATTGTCATACGATCGAGACCAAAAACTGAAAACTGACAGTCATGGATCACTGACAGAACTTTTTATTTTTATTTTTCAATGTCTCCAACAAGTCTAGCTGGCGCGCTTAAGCAAGGATGAAATCCAAGACTCCTAAGATCTACCTGGCTTTGAACTAACCTTATTGACATCTGGAGTGGTTGCCTTCTGGCTCGATTTTGACTTTGTAGGGCGGGCTCGAGCGGCAGTAGCCCTAACTGGAGGAACTTCATTTTCTTGAGGAGGCAGGGTGTAATCAGTCGGCCCCAACCCTGCTCTACCTTGGCACTCCTCTGCTGTCTTTTGACCCTCCTCCGTGAGCATGTACCTACATTACAGCAAGATATCCCATAAAAGGGAACTTATCGTTTCAGCTAGTAGTAGTTGAAGGAAAGTCACTCTTTCACGTTCATCTGATGCTAATCAGGAATACAGAGCAAAAGAAGTCTATTAAAAAATTGAAATGTCACTCACTTAGCCGGACTGCTCTTCTTCACCACCAAACCCTTGTTTATCAGAGTCTTCATGGAGCTCCACCCAGAGTATGAAAACTGAGGTCCAGCTCCATACCTCGGGGGTACCACCCCCTTGTTCGGCCTATTCACAAATAATCAGGATGACACTAAACACAGGAGATTCTCATTAACACTTCCAATCACAAACTTGACAAACTGCGAGACCGCGACCAAAGATGGACTAAAGAGCGCAGAAGTGAATAAGTACGTACGCAATAGGCATAGTAGCCAGGCCGCTTGATTCAGCTGCATCAATGAGCTCCTGCCGCATCATGAACTCTTTACCTTCCCTATACGCCCTGCAGGTATACTACAGCAACACTATTAGTATGTTGTCACTGACTATCTCACACCATGATCCTATGAGCTGTCAAGGACCAGAGACGTGTACCTGAACAAGGTGATTAAGATGGCATAGGGAGCCGAGTTCTTTTGGGGCAGGTATCTCCGTGGAGTCTTCTTTGCTGCACAATACATATGTAAACCAGATGGTTGAGGTCATCGGAAATCCCTACCCTCAGACCTCAATTACAACAAATTGTGTCATCCAGTATCACATGAGGTAGTAAACGCACCTCTTTGAGATCCACCAGATTGCTCCCCGTCCTCTCCCTCCTCTTCATCCTCGTCTGCCTTATAAAACTTTGCAAGAATCTTTAACAGCCAGCTGCCAATTCCTCTACAGTCCCCGGGAACAAAAATATCAAACAATGTATGAAAGAAATCAATAAGAAATATAAATCTCCGAACGCATGCGACATTGATCATCGTACTACACACAATCTCAGGTGTTTTTATCCATATATAGTCCAATCTCATACGGAGTATTAAATTTTCTCGAAAAAACAGAACGTGGCTAGATTCCATAATTAATCCCTACACTGTCAAGGTCACTTACTTCACTTTGCTCACGGCGCGCAAACTATGCAGCGGCACAGTGGATTCGCAGACCCCTTTATGCGCTCCAATAAAGGTAGCATCGAGCCCGTCACTGTAATTCTTCGCAAACCACTCCTCGCGCTTTTCAAGCAAGAAAGCCGCCAGGGCTGCATTCGCAGGACAGAGCACGGATCTGGTCTCCATAATGTTGGAGAGAGAAGACCAGGAGCCTCCCTTAAGAAGTCTACGGCATTCCCTCGGCAAATTTCAGTACAGCAAGAGAAGAGAAGAGGATCCTGGGATTTACTTATCATACAGTTGGAGGCGAAGACACGCAGATTGCCTTCGATACACTCAGTATTTTGAGCACAAGCAGAAGACCACCTTCTTCCCCGAGGACGGCCAGTAATGCACTTCGATAGTTTGCAGCGCTCCTTCAAACCTAGACGAATGGAGCAATGATAATTTTCCGCAGTGATTGCTTCAAAACGAGACAGGAATTGTTCGGAACGCGAATCTCACTACTGCAATGCATTGCAATACTTGCGCACTTCGGAAAACCGCTCCATCGCCACGCCCAACGTTTGCAAATTCCTTCAATCAAAAGCCCTGGGAAGGCGGGAGGTCTGAGGGGCGGGAGACGACGGAAGGCTCTACATTCTTCATCCATATATTCCCTTCATTCATCCATACATTTTTCTTCATTTATTAATTTGTAGCTTCACAATTAAGCTTACCCGCACTGGTGAGGGACATTTTGTAAGGGCGGGTTTATACACGCTCTGGGGTCGGATGGAAGGCCGGCCTTCAATCCGGCCCCAATTCACCACTCCGGCCCTAGATAATGTAAAGTGGTGAGGCCGGATTTTGGGGCCGGATTGAGGATTCATCACTTCGGCCCCAAGTAATGTAAACTGATGAAGTTGAATTCTAGGGCCGGATTGAGGATTAATGTGCTCTTGTATTTTCTTGATGTTCAAATAAAAAAACATAAAATATGAATATTTCCTTTCTCTTCTTATTTTTTCTATTTCAAAGAATAAAAGAGAGATTTTTTTAGTTTTTTGTTCTTTTTTGTTCTTATTTGTACAATTTCAAACATAGAAAATATAGTTTTAAGATTTTTTAAAACCCTTTTTTTTAATTCCTACTTTATCTATTTCAAAAATAGAAGAGAGATTTTTTAATATTTTAAAACATTTTTTTTTTCTTTCCTATCTTCTATTGGGAAAAAAAAATTAATTTATTTGAATCTTTTCATTTCTCTTCTTATTTTTGTATTCCGAAAGAAAGAATTAAAAACAAAAACAAAAGCTTGGAACTTTTCCTTTCCTTTCTTATTTTTTCTATTTAATTTTTAATTTTTTAAAATCATATTTAAATGAAAGCAAACTTCATTTATTATAATATATTTTTTGATTATTTATGTAGTCAATGTACGTTAAGTCACATTCCCTATATTCCTACTTTTGCAACATGGTGACTATACAAATGTAGAATGTTTTAAAGTAAACATGCCTATGTAAGACATAATGAGTGTTTTGCCTTATTACAATTGGCAAAAAAATTCAGATTTTTTTCCATACAAACATAATAGTGAGAAATAAAGAGAGTAGTTGAATTTTTTATTTACAAAGTATGAATTTTTTATAAATTTTTGAAGTATATTGTCCAATTGGCTTAAAAGAGTCTATACACTACTCCAAAACCAACAAAAAATTAGTGTATGCTTGATGGCTATCCTACTACCTAAAGCAGTTACAATATTTTATAATAGGGTCACAACATATAAGAAGAAAAAAATCAATTACTTTGATGAATTGGTACTAAAAAGGTAGAAGTTTCTAAAATAATCACTAATAGCTCCATCACCATCACCCAAGACATTGATTTTGGCCACTAACCAATCTAATTAAGTCCTAATTTCATCTATTGAATTTTTTTTGTCATGGGTTGATGTAAGACTCTAATGGGTCATTTCCTAGGTGCATGTCATAGGTGGTTTGCCTATCATATGCAAATTTATCTTAGTATCATTAGTATTATTCCTTACTTTCATGTTCAGTCTCAATTCTATATTAATGCTTATGCAAATAGCCCTAATTATTTTTTAATTATTTTTTGGGGAAAGAAATGGGTCTAGACTCAAGGTGTGAAGCATGTGGATTTTAATTATAGAATATTTTAGTGGAAAATAAAAATAAAAATAAAATTTCTAATGTTTTTTCTTGAAATTTTTTACTTATGTTGAAATTCTTTTTTAAATTCTTATTTTTTAATTTAAAAATTAAAATTAAACTTTTAGAAATTTCCATTATAATTATCTCCAGGGGCTCTATTAACATATGGCTAGTCACTGCCTTCGTTGCAAATCTGTAATCCCATAAATGAAAAATAATTATTGATTACTGATTAGCAGTAAAATCAGTGACAGAACGTAAATCTTCAGTGTGACAAAACAAGCAGACCAAAACTCTCCTGTTTCACTTCTTATCTAGTTTATTTGTAAAATCAAAGAGTTCGTAAATAAAATAAAAAATAAAAATCTTTTCATCAATGGTGGAGATTTGTACAATCTAATGGAGGAGTCCAATCCAGCCCCAATCCGGCCCTAGATGGGAAATCGGGCCACCCAAAACCTCGTCCCGATTGCTCCTTTGGGGCCAGATGGTTTGGCGCCAAAACTGTGCCACCTAAGGCAACACGTAAGATGAGTGGTGGTTTCAATCTGGCCCTAGTATAAAGCCCTTTGGTCGGATTTGGAGAAATTGAGTCATCCTATTGGTTCAAACTTGGAGAGTTCCGGCCGGCCTTCAATCCGGCCCCAAGTATAAACTGGCCCTAAGGTAACATTTCCATTAATCGCCCACCTGAGAGCTGAAACTGAATTTTGGAGAGGTGGAGCTTCTTGAAATAATTTTCAGTAAATTTTCCTTAAAAGACAAGTGGAATTTGCATCTTACCTAAGTCGTTTCATATTTTTTGGAGCTTTATGGAATTAGCTATAAAATTTTGAAGTTGAAATGGCTTAGGGTTCTAAAATTGCCCACCTCCCAAAATGTACATTGTTTGTACATTGTTGAAAGCTACAAGAAAGAAACATGTATATATAATGTGCATTTGAGGAGGTGGGCGATTTTAGAGGCCGTGTGATTCCAGAGCTTATTACTTTAGTGCTTGTTTAGTCAAAGTGAGTGTAAAAATTTAAAAAAAAAAAAAAATGTATTTTGTGTTTGATAAGTTTATTTTCTACACCTGTCCTAGCCAATTTGGGCCTATGATTGCAAATATGTGAACTCAAAGTTTTCAAATTTTATCATACATGGCAAATAAATAGTTCCTATGTAGAACTTGATTGCACATTGTAAAATAATAATACACCTTGCATTACCACGATCCTTGTAAACCACTTTGTAACATTCAATTTCATTCCAATTTTAAAAAATTATTTTATCTTTAATCTAATATACCATGCAAGAGCATGGCATTGTAAGGCATAGGATTTTTCAATTCAAAAAAATCAAGAAATGAAATAGTTGTGGCTTGTAGATTTTTCCTATTCTACATTACGTCTTCCCCAAAACACATTGGTGTTATATGGTAGCATTACACACACTTCAAGAAACTTACAAAAAATATAAATTTGATTATAACTAAAAATTATAGAATTTTTAATAAATTTGATCTAAACTTCAAATACATCTACAAAAATGCATTTGATCTTAGAATTGTATTCAACTAAAACCTTGAATATATAATGACATATATTAATTAAGAAAAATTAATTGCACACAAAAACACATAAAAGTCAAATTACAACAAGTAAATATATGTCTTAATTCTAAATGTGGCTTTTGAAAACCTAAACAATAAAATAAAAATAATTGATGAAATATCTATGATTAACTACCAAATGCCCCAAATCCACTCCAAATTTGGAGAGTTGCAAAGGTACATTACAAAATGCAACTATGAAGGATAAACTTGAAGTACGTATGATTAAAAGTAATACATTATAAATTTTAGATTTTGCTATACGGATACAACTATGATTTTAATCACCAATATTTTTGTATAAATTTTGAAACTTAAAGTTCAAAATTATTTTATAATTTGGTTATAAATTAGATATTAACAATTTGCAGATAAAATTTGTTGTGATGGATCAAAATATAATACTTAAAACCTAATGATTTTAAAGATTATTTGATAGATTAATTTTGTATGAGTTTATTTTTTGAAGGATACTTTTGAACACTTTTGAATTAAGTTCTTAGAATTTTTGAAAAATTACTATACACAACATGAAATGAAGCATAAGATTATCAAATCATCTCCTTTCTAATTGGTTCATAAATACATGAAGCTAACTTTCTATAAAATCTATGGTAGAAATTCCATACTACAAAATGTGCATAATGGATGAAAAAATGTGGATGAAACTTGTACATTGTCCAAAAAATGGATGCTTGGGCAATTAGGGGTTGAATCATTTTACTTTGTAAACCAAATTAAAATATCTTTGAATAATGACTTGCTTACTTCTAAATATCTTTGAATAATGATTGATCCAATAATTATTATATTAAAAATAATATGATCCTTAAAATAGAAAAAAAATTGAAAGTTTGTTTTTTCAAAGTAAAAAATTGTATTGAGGTTGTTTTAAGATAAACTCTTAAACAACCTTAATATACCTAGTATTAGCTATAAAATAATAGTTATAGGAATCCTATTATAGATGCAATATAGATTTCTACATGTATATTTGATCAAAAAGGTGCTTGTATTGAAGTATATATTAGTGACAAAAGTTTCTATCCTTGCTATGTATGATTCAATAATACATAGTAATTCCAATTTGGATCATTTTTGCAATTCCTACAAGTCTCAACAACTGCAAATGGTCATCTATGTGTATGGTGCCACATTAGAGCAAGATGAGATTTTAATGTTAATTGACATCCAAAAGAAATATGCTAATCATTGAATGACCAATCCAATGGCATTTGCCATACCATATATTAGTACATGATTTGTATTCTAGGAATCACATACAAACCCACATACATGACTCAAATATACAGGTAATATAAAAATCTTAATAGAAAGTGAAAGAAAGAAAAGACTTGCAAATTCATTTAAAATGTGCAAAGTGTATTCCGTTTACACTAATGTGAAACACAAAGTTTAAAAAGAAATATATTTATATTAAAATATGTAAAAGTAAAATAGAGATAAATTAAAATAAAATGATTAAAATTAAAATATAATAGTTAATCTCTAAAATCTTTTACTTTAAATTGTAGTTCAATTTTTTGGGATACATCAAATTAAGTAAACTTCAATCAAATTACTTTTAGCTAAGAAATTTTGTTTATTACTCACTTGATGTTCCAAAAAACTTGCTTCTTTTTTTCCCCTTTTTATGAACTAAAAAAAAGTCATTATACTATTATTTCTATAATTTTTAATTATTTATAAATCAATATTTTTTTACAAATATTCTTCTAAGATGCACATTGCAATAATATAATAATCTGCAAAATAATTATTATCCAAATACATCTAACAGAAATATACTGAATAGGAATTGATACAAAACAAACGTTCAAATAATTATATAGGAAATATCAAAATCTTAATAGAAAGAAAAAGAAAAAAAGGACTTGCAAATTAATTTGAATTATGCAAAATACATTCTTTTTATACTAGCATGAAATATAAAGTTAAAGAAAAAATGTATTTTATTTAGAAAATATAAAAAATAGAGATAAAATACAAATAAAAAAATAAAAAATAAAAAAATGTAATAATTAATCTTTAAAATTGTTTACTTTAAATTGCAGTTCATTTTTTTGGGAACATATAAAATCAACATATAAAGTTCCATTGTCTCCTAGGGAAACAAAACAGATTTTTGGGCAAGCTCTTATGGTCTCAATATTTTTCATGATTTTCTGAATCTTGTTTTTGTGAAGATGGAAAAATACATTAGCTTTCCAAAAATATAATTTTTAAGGGCCATGTTTAAGAAAGGTGACACTCCTAATGTTGGGAACGCCATAGGGAATGTTGTGAGACATTTTCAAACATTCTCTCTAAATTTTGTCCATAACTTTGATTAGAAACTCTAAATTGCAAATGGATTGCAATTCTAAATTGCAACTCCAAATTGCAACTCTAAATTGCAAACAGATTTTTGGAAATGAAAGTTAGCTTCATTTGACAACTTTTCTTAGTTCAAAGTATTTGAGAAAAATTATTCTACTATGTCATAATGGACTCTGAAGTTTTCTGACTTAATAAACCAAATAGAAAAAATAATAAAAATCAAATAAATAAAAATTTTAACCACACATATACATATAAGTCATTGTATGGTGCAATGGGCAAGGGCCTTCCCCCACCAAGCAAGGGGTGTAAGGTTTGAATCCCTTGGGTACCCCCTGGCTTGGGGGTGGCTTAGGTGGCTTGTCCGTGTGGCGGCTACCTAGATGACTTATCTAGTTATCTGCATAGCACTTTTTATCCTAAGTTCCAATGTGACACTTATCACGTAGCAGGTGCCAATTGGCCAGTGTTGTAAATTTATTTTGAATTTTTTTTTTATACTTGTCCAAATTAACAATTTTTTGTTTTGTAGTATCTAAGTCAACATGTCCAAATCATCACACTATAAGAAAACGGACTTTTTGAAAACGTCTGAAAAAACGTGAGAATGCGTTGTGTAGGACGGGAAAATCATCAAAGTTGACGTCTCCTAAAATCCGTTTGATTTGACGTGGCTAAAACATGTTGAAATGTGGAAAAACGCGGGGGTGCTATATTGTGAGCCTTGGAGCCTGAGCCCAGGAGCCTAGGAGCCTAGGAGCCTCCAATTTGTGAAGTAATTTTCAGTGATTATAGGTGTTAGGACCCATGACCGTGGATTCAGGATTTAGGGTGGAATTATAATTTTGAACATAAAAAAATACAAAAATGAAAGCATTGTAAATATGAAATGGGGCGGTATATCATATAACGGGAAAAAATACCACATAATATGTCCTCAAAATGTATCACAGCTATACTAAGATATAGCAGAGAAGTGTCATGCAGTATCTTCATAAAGAGTACTGTTAGAAGATCTGGAAGTAGACCTCTCATCAGAGTCTGATGACTGACCATCAGACTCTTTAGTGGAGTCATCTATGAACATCAGAACACGAGGATCTATGGAGCTGATCCTAGAAGGCGGTTTAGGGTCATGGCTTTGGAATTCTCTAGCTACTGCCTCAGCATACAATGGAAGCTGAAACGGTCTAGGTGGGCTTCGGAAGAATGCAGGATCTGCAAAAAAAGGTTTACGGGTAGAATCCTTCATCTGCGCAAGTTGCCTACAAATAGGGACACAACAAAATATTAGTATGGATGAGAAAATGAAATCACATAGAAAGAATTAAGAAAAATAAAGGCAAACTTACTTACTAAATCGTGAGGTCTTTACAATATGGCGGACCTCCACTTCTTCATCGTCAAGGTCAGCAACAGGAGGAGCAGGGAGCATAGGTACAGGTGTTGCGTTCATAGGTATACGGATGAGAGGAGCAAGCAAGGCCTTGAAAATCGCCTTATCTTCTTCCAGGGCTAGAATGTGGCGACCAGTAGCTCGGCAAGCATAAATGCTTGCCCCTGCAATGATATAGAGAGAACAAAAGAAGACGGATTAGAATTCAACAAAGAGAGTAGAGCGTGAAAAAATCTTCATCGGAAAAAAACAAACTAGAACATCTAACCTGTAGACGCGGTGCAGTCCATGACAACGTCACCAGGCAAAGTTGTCGCCTCAACAAGCATCTGCATGAAGGCACGATCCTTTTCCCGAGGACCACGCTAGGTAATGTTGCCATTCATTGCCACATCGTCCTTCCCGCAACAATTCTGGAGAACATCATCCTTCGCTACGTTGACGCCAACTGCTTCGTGAGCAGGAAGGAAGTGGATCGAGAACTTGGATTTAGAACTTCCACTCCGAGATTTGACATAAAGGGACATGTTGAAACGCATAGTCTGCACAAAAATACAAAATTATATCAGATGGCGAAAACAATCAAATTTATGATTAAAACCTCCAAATCATAGAATGGTTTAGGATTTTACCGTTTTGGAGATGTCCGAGGCTAGAGCCAGGTGAAGCCTATTCATGACAAACCAATCAATCTGTAAATGGTAACCAAATGATTTGGCGAGACTAACAACGGATGACTTGACGGGTCGGCTGTATGGGTACATGACAAGAAGCCCCCCCCCGTCGTGTAGAAAGGTATCAGCAAAGTCAAAGACGGCTTGAAGCTTTTCCTTCGAGAACTGATTCCAGTATGGAACGGAGGCTTCTGGATTGGAAATGCCCGGAACAGGTAGGCCCTCTGGAACATCAACAACAATCAATTCGACAGCGGGACGCTTGGCCAAAGCGTTGTCAAAAAATCGATCCTTGCCGGCGGCATGCTGCACACATGAAAAGACGGCAAAGAAAATGAGAGAAATTAGACCAAAGGAGACAAAATCCGAAAAAAAAATATTCAATGACATTGTTAGTATCTTGTCTAGGATCCATAAGTGAAAGTTTGCACAAGTAGGATTCATAATAAAATTTAGACTTACCCATTTCAAGGCTAATTGGTGACTCTATGAAATAAACAAAAAACAATTGAAGTGGGGACGCGATGGCATAGATATAAAACATTGTGTCATTGCAAGAGTAGTCTTCCACTGGTGTCATCTCGGCGACGAGAGAACACTATAAACAACAACGTTCTGGACCCCGACCAACTGTAACAAACAAGGAGATTGAACCTCCTCTACAAATAAAATAAAAAGAATCTTAGAATTTAATGAACACGAAGCAAAAATCAAGGCAACGTCTAGAAACTTGTAAATAAACCATACAACTGTACAAGCAAAAAGGAAATATACAAGGAAAAAGAGGCACCACCTTGTTTAAAAAAGCCACAACAAAATCGATGACGCCAGGAGAAGGACCATTGTCGACTCCAAGTAAACTAGAGACGGACTCATTCAAGATGCACTGATCGACAGGAGCCACCGAATCCAAGTCAACAACATGGAGCGGCAAGCCACGCATCAAGCCTCCTGGGTGAGCGAAAATCCTGATGAAGACTCCTTCATAGGGCCATCACTTGTCGCTTGTTCGGCATTTGGTGTCTCTGCTTTCCTCTTCTTCCCCTTCTGCTTGCCCTTGGCCTCATCTTCCTTGGCCTTTTCCTCTTGTTGTAGTTTCTTCTTCTGTGCTGTCTCCTCCGTCTTCTTCGTTGCCTCTTCCCATTTCATCTCCTTTTTCTTATCGGATATTTCATGCCTCTTAATGGCCTTCTCCCGTACTTCACTGTCCATGCCAGCAAATTCGTCAAACTCGGGCTCTACCACTGCACTTTCCTTGATATTGCTGAAAAGAGCCAACTCTTGGGGGGGGGATGTAACCCTGGCTGCACTCCAAATACCAAGCACCGGCTTGGAGGTGACCGCTGGTCCAGTTCTTCACTTGAACGGCTGAGAACATACAGTCGGGAGAAGAGCGATCAAGCCATGTGTTGAGGAAAGGCGGCAAATCAGCCTTGGCGATGGCTTTCTTTGCATACAATTCAAACTTGAAATACCTGGAGCACCATAAACAATTCATCAAGAACAGATGATTAAAGGAATAACAATCTCAACACAATATCCAACAAAACCCAAAGAGGCAAAGTAAATACCTATAAATTATCCTCTTCACCACAAGGTTAGAGCCTTTGAAGTCTTTAAACGAGTCTGACTTCTTGAAGGCGTCGGCCCCCTTAAATTCTCCCACGAACGCATGCTCCCACAACCTCATCTGCCAACCTTCTATATATTCTTGAATAGACTTAGGCTCCGCGGCTGCATCCATATGCACCTGAATGTTGTCGGCTCGGATAATGCTGTCAAACATCTCAGAGGCTTTATCCTCAATCTGTAGAATTGACAAGAGATTAGTCAAATATGGCTCAAACTAAATAAGAGAAATTGATAAATGCGATGGAAATGCACGATGCATATGAACAACATACCGCAGCATACCAACAAGCCTTCGATAAGAAAGCATTGAGTTTGTCGTCATTTGCTGGACGCTGTGGAAAGCGTCGGGCCTCACGGGTGGGAGCGGATGAATTCATCCACTTCAACCATTTCACCTTGTGGTTGACATGAGCATTTGATGTAGCTATTAGTTGTAGCTTGTCCAAGGTCAGCTCCGGAACAGTATACAGACTCCAGTGTCGTTCGATCTAATAAGAAGCAAAATCAGTTTAGTGAACTCAGAACCTGATGAAAATCAATCACTAAAGTGGAGAGGAGGAAAGCTCAGCCAAAAAGTAGAACAACAAAATAGAACAGAAGAAATACCTCCAACAGCCACTCATCACCTAACGCAGGGTTGGCGACGGCGACAATCTTGGATAGCTTTTTGTAGAGATTACCAGTTGCATCCCTGGTAGAAACACGCATAGCTGCTGCCACGCCTTCGTTCGTGACCTCCTCCGTAGGTGTGTCTTCATGATACTTGCGGACAGCAAGGTCCGAAGCTACCGCAATCTCTTGCTACAAAAAATTGTTCTCAGTTAACACATTAGACAATTTCTGGTACATGAGAACATGAAATGGAGTTGAAAATGTGATAAACAGCCCAGACAAGAAAAACCAGAAGCATAAAACAAAATCTTACCTTAAAAATGAAAGACGTGAAGACCTCAAGAGGCATGGAGTACCAGGTCTTTCGTGTGTTCTGTTGGTAGGTCTTTTGTTCCTCTTTGCTAAGAAGGTCATTGAACTTCTCAATAGGCAGGGTACCGTACTTCCGAACTCGATACAATGTATGCACCAGATTTGTCTTTATGTGCGAATTTTCAGTGTGCCTAAAGAGAAAAAAAGGTCAAGTTAATTTTTAGGTGGGCCTGAAGGAAAACACTACAAACATTAAATTATGAAATGGGAATGAGACTCACTTGTTGATGTCATGCATGACCTGCATCGTGGCTCCAACTCGTCCTCTGGTATCCAAAATGATTGAATCCACACTTATGTGCCAATCCAAATCATCACCATGCAGTCGAGAAATATGTCGCATCCATGCTATACGCCTGTGGTTGCCGTCGCACACTTAGAATTTTGCATCTACCGGAATTTGGAGCTCTGGAAGTTCCTCCAACTGGACATTGAAATCATCATTGACAATGTTCCAAAGGGGACCCCAGTCGACCTTCTCTACATCTGAGAACACTCCCGAGCGCCCCTCCTCATCTGAAACCGACACATAGAAAACACGAGCTCCCTCCTTATACCCATGGACGAACTCCTGTTCCAATTTAGTTAAGTCACAAGACAATGTAGGCCTCACCATAGGCATGGGCACCAAACGGCACAAGGGGATTCTTATGCGAGAGAGATTGGCCGGTACAATACGCAAACTGGATATTGTATTCACAAAATCCAACTTCTGCGCTGCCCGTATAGCATCTTCACCTCCCGCAAACTTCCCCAAATCTGGTGCACAGCCCTCGCCTATATTCCCATCTGCCTCGTCGGAACCCAGTATCTGAGGTTGGTCATCAGATAGTGTTTGATCCGATGTAGGAGCCGCTGATGCCGAGATGACAATATCCTTTTGAACATACAAGCACAAGAATGTAAGGATCAAGATCGAACCAGAAAACACACAGTGATACACAAACTTAAGTGAGTAAATTACAAAGAACACGAGAAGGAATAACTCGCTCCCGATTTATACCTCTTCGGTTATTGCAGTGCCTCCGACCATATTCTCTTCTGGTACCTCCACCATCTGAGTAATGTACATGAATTACGAAGAGGAATTAGTTCTAAGCCGATTAAAACTGGTGAATGACAACACTGGAATAGTCAAGAAAGAGGAGAACAACATAGATTAGCTAAGATCAGTCGGACATGGTAGAGAAACCAAGTCCTAATTGAAGAAGCTTAAACTGATCGTGTGTGTTCCATCAAGGCGGGGTAGAGTTGTTTCTCTCGTTCATGAGATGACGGAAGTTATTGGTACTTGTAACGTGCCGAAGAACGGGATCAAGAGAACACCTCAGCACGTGAAGGACCGGGCCACATGAACTGATCATCCCCGAGATTGTGATCTGGTTTCACGTCTCTCGCTAACGAGAGCTCCCCCGACCGATTCCACTTACGGGAAGAGGACCGTAAACAACAAATACTGTCTCAAAGATAAAACGACCACGTTAAGAAGCGGGGGTGAGGACATTGGAACCTGTCCCGAGCGGGGAGACTTGCAGGTTCTCTCTCGCCAATGAGACGCTCTGGCGGGGTCAGATTTCTTGGGAAAGATATGCGCGAGGGAGTGGCGTAAACCAGCGAGCCTCGTCCCGGAATTCCGTCACCGAAAAACTATCGTCACCCTAAAGCTGAGCTGAGGCATATGGTGACAGAGAACAAGACCCGTTGGACGTGTCAGCTCGTGAAGGCTCGGGCCACATGAACTGATCATCCCCTAGACGGAACACTGGTTTCACATCTCTCGCTGAAGAGATCTTCCTCAAACGGGTGCACTTACGTGATGAGCACCGATAACCGCAATTTCTGACTGAGAGAAAAAACGAGCACGACCAGATGCGGGGTAAGGAATTTAGAACCTGTCCCGAGAGGGGAGCTTGACAAGTTCTCTCTCGCCGACGAGACGCTATGGCGGGGCCAGATTTCCTGGGACCGGATCGCCCGGGGGAGTGTCTTAAATCAGCGGCCTCGTCCCAAAATTCCGTCGCAGATTAACTATCGTCGCTCTAAAGCTCCACTCAGGGATTATGGATCCGGGAACGAGACCTAATGGACGCCTCAGCTCACAAAGGCTCGGCCCAGCTGAACTGAACTGCCCCGAGATGGTGATCTGGTTTCACATCTCTCGCTAACGAGAGCTTCTTCGACCAGTTCCACTTCTGGGTTGAGAAATAATAACCACAATTCTACGACCAGAATCAGGGTTCTACGACCAGAATCAGGGGTATGGACTTTGGCACCTGATCCAAGCGGGGAGCCCGGATGATTCACTCTCGCCGACGAGACTCTCGTCCGGGGTTTGATTTCCTGGGACCGGTAGGCGCAAAGAAGTGGTCGGCTAGCGACCCTCGTCCCAAAATTCAACCACGACCAAACTGTCGTCGACCTAAAGCTGAGCTGAGGGCTTACGGTGCCGGACAACGTGATTCAATGGACGCTTCAGCACGTGAAGGCTCGGCGCAAATGAACTTATCAGCCCCGAGATGGTGCACTGGTTTCACGTCTCTCGCTAACGAGAGCTTCGCCGACCAGATCCTCTTACGGGATGAGGACCGTGAACTACAAATCGTAACTCAAAGGAAAGAAGAAAACGACCAGAAGCGGGGGTAAGGACTTTGGCAACTGTTTCGAGCGCGGACCCTGGATGATTCCCTCCCGCCGACGTGAGGATGGTCGAGGGTTAGATATCGTGGGACCAATACGCGCGATGGATTGGCCGGACAGAGTGCGTCGTCTCGAAATTCAAGCACGACCGAATAACCGTCTCCCTAAAGCTGAGTCGATGGCTTGACGTGCCGATGAACGAGACCCAGCGGACGCCTCAGCACGTGAAGGCTGCGCGGAGCTGAGCTGATCAGCCCCGAGATGGTGCAACAATGAGACGCAGAAACCCTAACAAGAAGCTATACCGGAAACTGAACCCTAGGAGAGACGGTTCTTGCTCTTCCTTTGCTGCAGCGGTAATCGGCGACCCTAATCCTTTACTTGCGAGGCTGGCCGTGCGGAGGGGACATCATCTTCACGGGATTGTTCCGGGGGCGGGGACATCTTGCATGAAATCGAAACCTCAAGATCGCACCGTGTCCTAAACCCCTCGACACCCAATTCCAAAGCGACTGTCCCAGCCTGGGGAATAGCAGATGGATGGAAGCAAAACTAACCTCAGACTCCCCCGCTTGGGGATCTTGTTGCAGTACAACATGGACGGCGGTTGCTGGTGTCCCGCGGCGAAGATTTGCTCTCTCGCTCCTCGTGTCCATTTCGGCAGCCTGCAAACCCTCGATCCGTCGTCGGTTTGACTATGAGACGAAGAGCATGGAGGTATCGAATTCGCATGGAGGTAACGGAAGAGGTTCTTGGATTTCAAGCGAAGTACCGTCATCGACTTGAGAACCCTATCTCTCTATCCGGTGTCGGGTGGATGAGAATCGACACTGCTTGACTTTTTTAAAGGTTATGCGCCCCTAACTATTTTTCTCCCATACTGTAACAGCCTTGATTTAGAGCATAACACATTTCAGATCAAGCATCTGTCATCCTCACACATGGAAATTCTCAAACAAATCGACTTAGCATATAACTTAGTAAGACTGGCGTGCAGATTTTTTATTTACTTACAGAAATGATGCCCTGCGTTTGGGCAGCCTCATCAACGTTACGATTCCTCTGCATAAACGGGTTATTAGAATTTGCTGATTCTCCAAAAAGCGGCTTGTTGAGGATTGTTCCTTCCTGGATGTGCTCCCCCGTCCCAAATTCTGGATCCCTATTTAATAACACCTTTCGTGCTTGTTTTGACCTAGTCATTCTAACTCTCCTTAATTCTCTGGAAGTAGAGAAATACAGCTTACTTTTTCTTCTCTTGCATCTCTTTCCCCTACTTGAATCAGTGCTTGATGTTGATGGTCGCATTAGCATCTAAGAGATCTGCTCCACTACTTTAGTTCTATGAGATTACATACTGCAGGACCTACTTTATATTTGAAGCTACTGGACATCATCATCATCAATTTTGAAAGAGCTTTTCATTCCTCGATGTTACCATTTATATGGTGGGAGGCTGTCTTCTGACGTAATGAATCGTAGTACATGCCAGTCATTGTCATTACTTATCATTCACAAATCTTATATTTCCCTAGTGGAGGATATCCGTTTCCGTGGGAACTCTTTTTAGGTTACCTAAATTGATCTTAGTGGATTCTCATATTATACTGATAGCCTTATTTACCTTCATCCGCTATACGTCTACAATTACATATTCGTCTAAATCATTAATACCTTTCCGTCTAAGTACTGGGATCGTATTCATGATTCATATCTTCTATGATTTTGTAGAAATCAAAGGCCTTCATTGTGCGCTATATGTAGGTTCTCTGATACATGTCAGAGCAGACTAAAATTTACAATTGCTTGGATCACGAAATCTCATGTTCACTGTCATTTAATTTGAACGTATGCGCCGCTACTCTGGAATTTGAGTATTCCCATGTGCAATCATGTTCAAATTACTTTAAGTTTATAGTTGAACATCAAAGACCTCGTTTTATATACAGGTCTTAGGTTCTCAAGTCCTAACCGATATGTCTGCCGGTTTTTGGTTGTTATTTTTTTTTTCGTACTGCCTCATTTCTTGAATTGTGGCATCATGGCTTCCATTAGAGCTGATGGACATGAAGTTCCTCTTCTTCTGCGTCTGAATGCTGATGGTGTAGCAAAGATTACAAGCCACTTGATTCACGTTCGGTATGGTTTCTCTCAATGCTCAATCTACGTCGAGGAGGAGATTCTATCAGAGTTGGGAACTCTTCTTCACTCTGTTCTTATGTCTAAGACTCAAACTGACTAAGGGAATTTGTGGATTCTGCCAATGGGTCGTTACAGAGCATTTGGATTGTTGTCTAATGTAATTGCTGCTTCTTCAGGTTTGTTGACACCACAGTCTGATGCATCAACTGCACAGGCTCCGTTTCTTAGAGTAATAAAAGTCGAGTCAAGGTGTCATCTTCAGTCACATGATGGGACGGGAAGCGGTAACGTTCCTGTACCTCGAGAGGGAATTTCAAGTCTAATAGTTGAGTTGTCAAGCGACTCCAAGGACGAGATGCCATATATGAGTCGTAGTTCTCCAACAGTATCATTCCCACCAGAAACTTCGACAATGCCTTCTGCATTTCAGTCTTGTTCTCTTCGTGAAAGTAGTCCTGCTAGTTCGAACCTTTCACGCCCTCCTCTCTATCCAAGTGGTCGTTCATTCCCTAGTGTGATGCAGTGCATCCATAAACTGGCAAGTATTAGAGGGTCTAGAAATGAGCTAGCCCATCTCAATTTTAAAACCATTGATCACCAGAAGGTCCAGTTCCTCCCAACGAGTTTCGATGGTGATATTGTTTTTGAACTGCCTCCATGCACATCATCCGCTTCTTCGTGTTCTTCTAAGAACATGAATGGCATGGATAAACGCTACGATGGTCATACTTGGTGTCGTACCATGACTTCAAACATTCACAATGATTTAGGTTTGAAATTTAAGAAGTCTTCTTGTGTTGGTTACTTGGCTTGCAGTAACAGTGCCTGCGATTATTTGAAGAGGTGTTCCAAAAGGAACGAATCAGAGTGGATTGGGAACACTAGTACTCCATTCCAAGTGGGGACGAATCCTCCTAAAGATTCTACAGTAATTTGTAGAGTGTGCAAATTGACACCGACTTGTGTAAATTTCTGTGACGCTCGAATTTACTATGTTATTGGTGTGGCTGATATGACGAGGGCTTGCATTCATCTAGGAAATCATAACCACCCTGTCGCAGATGGTCTGTATAGAGATTCCATTAACACCATCTCTGGACTCATCGAGAAAGAAGTGAAAAAGGCTCCTACTGCTAAAGCGTCCGCCATTGCAGTGGCTGCTAGTAAAGAGTTTTTGGACACATTCCTTGTTCATGCAGGTGACGGCCCGAAGGAAATGCTAAGAGGGAAGGCCTTGGATGATGTTATGGACAAGTTCCAGGTGCTCAGTTCACCAAACGTTCGGAACATCATTGCGTCCTTCCGCAACACCGGCAGTGGAGGAGGGGAGATAGATCGCATATTGGCAATGAAAAAACAAGCGAAAATGGAGTTCATTCATGACAGTTTATTCCCTGGACAAGGACAAGAGAAGGTGTACCTTTTCAAGATGCTCGTGGATGGCCCAGGCAGCGGAGTCGACCTTGTCAGGTGGATGCAAGTAGGAGGAGATCTGGCCAATTCCTGGCTCATGTTTGATCATGTCAAACGTGTCAAAGGTTGGACAACTATCACTTGCCATGTTTATGACTCTGCCTATTGCAAGGTGATGACAATTGCAGTATGCGATATGCAGTCAGAAGATACAGAAGGTCAAATCATCATGTGGCATTGCCTTAATCGAGTGATGGAGAAGAACGGCTTCCCGAATCCTAACTTCAAAGGCTTCATGGCCGATGGTGCTCAAGCGAATTGGAATGCTGTTCGAATCGTGTACAGCACTGGCAACTCGAAGGACAAGATGATTGATCGGGAACGGACATGCCTTTTTCATTGGGCAACCTCCATGAAGAAACACACTGAGAGACTTATCAAGCGGGAGTTGCAATGTTAACATGTTCGGCTATGTAGATCATACAAGGATGCAAAAACATTAGAGGAGGCTAAAAGTAAATACTTGCAGATCAAGGCATGGTGGTACTCGTCCGGTGCAGCATCTACTGAATCTCTGAGGGAGCTTGAGCTCTGGTTGGCATTCTGGCACTTCAGATATCGACAGTGGGGTGGTTTCATGGAAACGGTTAGTTTCTTACTTAATTTAAAGTACTTCACACTTGCTCAAGATGACTACAGACTGAGGTTTGATTTCTGTGTTATATGTAATATGACGTCTTTAAGTCTTGCAAGAAATGTCCTCAGATGAATTGGCTGATATGCCTTCTTGCAATTTATCTGAAACAATACACAACAAGTGGCTCCAAGCATCTGGGAAGCGCGGCACAGACTTATACGTCGCGACATGCGACGATTGGGTGAGAGCTTTTATGCAGATGACAAACTTTCGAGTGTACCTAAATGGCGGCCCGTTTGGATTCGGCCCATCTAGGTAGGACTTGAAATTGAAGAGGGCAGTTGCATCTATGGATGGAAAGAGAATCACCGACGCCCTATGTAGTATGCCCGGGGCTGAGGAAATTTGCACGCGCATACCTCATTTGGAAGGAGAGGAAGTCTTTGGTTCCTCTAAGCGTCCGGCTGATATACCTATTGGGTCCAAGGGTGATTCTCATCGCCCAGACAAAGTCAACTTCTCCCATCCCCAAGTGCAAAGTAGATCTACTGATCTTTCAAATGCAAATCAAGTTGATGCTACTCCTGAAATCCCTCATATTAAGCATGTACCTGAGACTGATTGTGACCCTTCAGAATGGCACATATCTTGTCTTTCTGTGAAGTCTAAGAAGAAGTGTCATGCCATTCAATCGCAGACAGAAGTGAAGTGCAAAATGACCATAGTTAGGGGCTCCAGAGCCACTGCTGCTCCAATGTATAAGGGGCAGAAGCGCGAGTTCAAAGGCACAAGAGTGGAGGTAGACAAGTTCTGGTTCTGCCCGGACGACATTAAACGTTGCGTGATGGGACCTAGGAGGTCTCACGTCCTTAGTCGACCACGAATCTCGAATATTTGGCCAGTGTTGATCAGCACGGCCCTCACCTCTGAGGAAATTATTCTCTTTGAGGAGGCAGGGTTCCGCCTCCAGGAGCATCCGTCTATGTCTCCAAGACGCCTATTCACTTCCTCCAACCTTTTTGAGGTTATGGAATGGACTTATGCAAGACCACCTCATGCTGACAAGCCCCCATGTATTCGGAATGGAAAAAGCATCCGGAGGAATGACAGGGCACCAACTGATGATCACCGCAACCAATGGGAGAGTGCCAGGAATGTGACCGGAATTATTCTTGGAATGAACATCTTGCCGTATCCGGGACTTGGAGCTGTCATCACTCTACAATCTGGCGTAGAACCTCACCACATGATATATCGCATCAGTCTCTGCAATTTCCCAGCTTGCACGTGCCTGTACTTCACCGGTATGATATCTACATCCATTGGGAAGCGAGGGAAGTATGTCAATTGCAAACATTTGTATTACATCTTCCGGTTTTTGTGCAAGTCCGACTTCAAGAAAGACAAGTTCATTCATGCTCCAAGCATGAGTATGGATGAAGTGATGATACTTCTTCAATCAGCGGGGATGATTAAAAACAATGTTTAATATTGCAGTATGAGGGCTAGAATATGCTATACTAGAATACTTAGAATTTGGACGACTCTATGTATCCAATTAGCAGCAAATGCTTTTAATGTGTGAGCATCTTTCTTGAATCTGTCGATTCTTAAAAAAATGCAAGTATATCCAGTATTTCAGTTTTTATCTTTTGTGACCTGTTTGTGCATATTCCAAAGTGATTCATGAATGCAATGTGTGCTTTCAATGTGTCATAAATACTAAACCATGTATGGCATTAAATTGGATTTTTATAGAGACTTGGTGCCAAAGCACGTACACTGAATATACAATATAAGCTAAAAATGATCCGTTCAGGAGTTTTTTTAACACTTACCCGTAGTAATCTTTTCTAAACTGCGCCAAGGTCTAGCGGCCGAATTAGACGTCTCGATACCAAAAGAAGAAATTCAGGGGGGTATCTTCGCGATAGAATCCAGCGAGAAATTTGTAAACTGCTCCATACTTTTGTGGCTTCATTTGGCGTCTCGGTACCAAAAGCACAATTTCGTGAGAGTAATATTTGCCACAAATCTTTAGGAATCCCATTACAATCTAAAAAAGGATAATCTTTTTGGTCCCCTGGATGCACGATTAACACTGAATTTTAAATCCTGTAAATCACTCACAGGATCATACAAAATGCAGGAACAAAAACTGCTACACTTGTGGGCCCAAGTGTCTTGATTGGGGCCTCAAGTGCTATATGTGGAGGTCCAAAGTGTCTCATCTAGGACCCCAAGTGCTACACAGGGTTAACACTAATCCGCAGGTATTGTGAACAACTACTCTAAGTCCTTTTACATTAGTTTATTTCAAAAATTCCAATTCTGTGTTGTATCCCTATTAGTAAATGAAATGGCAATAGACGTCATCACGAGAAATAATTTTTAGAACTTAAAAACATGAAGTACCTAAAGTAAAGAGGGATGTAATTGTCTACTACAATGATGGGTGGCAGTCAACTCACGCCGATCTTAAGCTTGCCTAATCATGTATCTAAAGTATTCTTATATTAGCTTATATTTATAATTCCAATCAATATGGGATAATCAAAGGTCACTATTCGATATATTGAATGTACCTATAAAGAGTGTAGGAAGCAAAAAAATCATATTCTGAATCTATTCATAGATCCACGGTAATAGGTCCACGGCCGCAAGTCCGCAGTCATAGGTCCACTATTTCTTACCTAGAATTTTTAAATATATTCGGGTTTTTTTTTCCTAACACTAATAAATTTAAAAGTTATTGAAAGTCAATCTTTGGGCTCACAAAATGGACGCTCACAGCTCTTAAGCTCGCAATTCTAGGCTCACAAACTAGCGTCGTTGTGGAAAAACGCATCATTTTTCTACGCGTTTTTCCCAAAAACGTGGTTGAGGACAATGTCTACTGAGGTCTTTAGAGTTCGACACGTGGAGGGCATCTCAGTGCCACGGAGGCGCCACTGGGACAGGCACTGCCACTTAATCTTTTTTTTTAACTTGACCGCGTCTGACGTGGTGGACGACGTGGAGGTCAAAGAATTTGACATTTTTCATCCAGCCTATTTTTTCATCCATCTTGTTCTTTTCATCCAATCCATTTTGTCAAAAAATAATTAATCAACATAAATTAAAAAATAAACATAAATTAGTTAATATAAATTAAAAATAAACAACAAAAAAATGTAGAATTCACCAAGAAGTAAAAAAACTTACCATTTACCATCAATTTTATTTTGATGGAAAAATTACATAGAAATGAATATTTTAAGGGTCATATTTATACCCATTCTTTGTCCCTAGTGCGACAAACGATATGGGATAAATAGCCTACGTTGTTTGAGATGTCCAACCCGACATCCAACACGTTGGTTTAGACGTGAGACGTCCAACCCGATGTCCATCCATCCATCATTTCTTTTTTTTCTAAAATATGCCACGTGGCTATCCTTTGCTAAAAAATTTGTCCATTATGAGACAAACGATATGGAATAATTAGCCTACGTTGTTTGAGACGTCTAGATCGACGTCCAGCTCAACGTCCATCCATCCATCCATTTATTTTTTCCAAAGTATGCCACGTGGCTGCCCTTCTCTAAATCTACTTGCTGACGTGGCAATTTATGTTGTATGCAACGTTTTATAAAAACATGGCCATGTCGCAGTTGACATTGTCACAAACATAGCTGTCCACAGTGACATGGTCGCATTTTCTGTAAAATACGTACACGTTTTCTGCAAAATACGTACATGTTTTTTGGAACATCTGATGTTTGGAAAAACACGACATGTTTGTTGCTGAACGCCACCCAAAACGTGCTTTTCTTATAGTGTCAGAAAATACACAAATAAAATCAACACTTTCTTGTTCATTTTCTATTTATTTGGACACAAATTTTCTACTAGTGGATTACTTCCATTTGTGCTAGTGGTTAGGAATAGTATTTGAGATACTTCGGTTTGAAAATAATCTTATATGATTCCTCAGCCAACCTCAATCCTTGAATTAATTGAAAGTCTCTCCCATGCATCTAGAGAGATAATTTCTGCCTAGTATGGGGAAGACCATTGCCTAATTATACAATTATATAGTTACATGGATATCCTATAGTTTGTAATGGATGCTAAACTTGTTGGACAAAGTTGGCCATGCAAGGTGAATTTTATGTTCTACATAGTAATTATAGAAAAAAAGCCTCATATTTTGTGCCTTGCTGAATGTATGTTCTTCACCTATCCTAACTAATTGGGGGCCTCTAATTGCAAATTTGTATTCAAAATTTCAAAAAAAATTTCATATGTGGCAAATAAAAAACTCTTGTATTTTTTCCCAGGGATAAATTTACCATGCAACTTTGTAACTTATCGTATGCAATCCAAACTTGTCAATGCTACAAGAGCACTTTGTAGGGCTCCTATTGCTTGCTCATGCAAACTACATGCTTTGATGCTAACTCAATACCGTGAGTCACTGCAATTTTGATTCGAGTCTTCAAGTGTAGGTGAGGCTTTTGAGTGGAACATCACATGCATACTCTTAGTTGGGATTGCAGTAAAATCTTAAAACTTGAAAAATATAGAACCCGTACGATAGTCAAATATGTTCCTATGGCCCAGAGAGAATCAATTGAGTCAAGTTTTGCTCCCAAAACAGCCAAAAATACAATACAATATATGAGGTAGTATTCACCACAACAATCTTAATGATTTACAAATGCGCTTCAAATACACGGAGAAAAAATCACATTACAAATTCATTTAAAAAAATTGTAGAGTAGATTCTGAGAAGCCATAAATTGATCGGGGTTATGCATGTTAGGCCCTTCAACCTCTTTTATTTTTTGGTGACCAATTTTTTAGATTTGACATGCAACAAAAGAGCTAAAAGATTTTCATAGTTTTGACACACTCATGATCAAACATTATAATCTTTCAATCTTTAAATGATATTATTGTGTTTTCTTTTTATATGTGATCTCTAACATGTCTAGTCTTGATTCGGTTGTTTGTTGTGTTTGCTGCCTTTTTGAATAGCAAAGATTACTTCACTTGATTTCTATTGAATCAAAGATCTCTAAATTTCTGATGATGATTCTATACGTCTTTATGATACAGCTATTGCCTCGTAAGTTCTCTCTTAATCGTCCATTGGAAGAAGCTTTCATGTTATTCTCATGTTATTTTTCTAACAAAAGGAAGGGGATGGTAAAATCACCGTTATCCATCTCATTGCTGTTAGAGGTTGGCAATCTTATAATGGCAATTTTTAATAAAGGAGAATGTCTATAGAGCTGATGTTGTCACTTGGGGATTTTGTAAGGTCTAATTAATGATTGTCTAAATGGAGGAATGGGAGATAACTAATCTTGGCAAGTAGCACACAATTCTTTTATTAAAATTACTTTTTATTGTCAAAGAGGCTTGCACTGGATGTGGATGCAAGAGGGACTTGTCAAATATAAGTACTAAATAAATAACCAAATAGTTCAAGTTATGCAATTATACACCTTCTTTGTTATGTAGGGTTTAATGAGATTTTTTGCGAGTGCAACACATTTGCAACTTGCTTCAATATATGATTTTGTAGGTGATTCTTTGGAGCCTGCACGTCTTGTTATTTCAATTGAAGCCTAGGAGAAAAAATTATGGCACACAAAGCCATTTTTTTAGTTTGACATGCAAAGAAAAAACTTCATAAAAAATTAAAGTAATTTAAAAAAAAATTACTTTTAGTATAGATTATAATTTTATGTACATTAGAAGCTTTTATTCATTCCATTTTGATTAGTTATGTAAAAATTATGGACAATCTTGTTTTTTGGGCAATTAGAGCAATTTTTTGAAAAAATAATTTGTAGGATTCATTTTTGGCCTTAATTTTTACAATATTTAAAAAAAAAGTTTCACAAGGTTAAAATCTCTTTTTAGATCAATCTTACCATTGAGATTAGTGTATTTCAATTCCATCTTAGAGTTATTAACAATTTAAACTTTCCTTCAATCTTGAACCTACTTCTGCTTAACAAATTTTTAATGAGTGAAAACAAAGTGTATTTTTAATGAATTTTTTTTTCTAGACTCTTAACTCAATTTTTTATCATATAAATTTAGAAATTCAAAATCAATAGAGCAAAAAATATAGCTTATGAAGGTTTAAAGCCAAAAAACGTAGTTGAGCAAGGTGCAAAAAAACTTGTTTCTTTCACTTTAAATATAAATATCTTGCAATCTACACGGTCAAAGTTTGTGGAATTTCTTCCACACATTCTTATAATGGCTTAGTACAAGATAGTACAATTAGGTATGAAAAAAAACAATTTTTTAAAAAGTTTTTGCTCTTTGTTATAGAAATGGCAATTTTGAGTGTTTTTTGATGGAAAAGAGGCCTTGGGACTTAAGGGATTAAATACACTCCATAGTAGACATGGGTACTTGCATGTTTTAGAGTTGGTTGCCGTTGCCATCCATATTGGCAACAATGATGACTTCCGTGGTCTAAACACCCAAATTGTCAAAGTTGAATCCATCCTTTTTTTTTTTTTCCATAAACCATAACGGTTCATCACTCACTATGTTTCACCAAAACTCACTTGAAAAAATGTCATTTCTAGTATAAAGTGTAAAAAAACATCATATTCAAAATTTTAGGAGTTTTCCAGCGAAATGAGAGTTTATTCTTAATGCCTTAGAATTTCGCAAAGCAAATAAAAGCAAAAAAGAAGAATTAAACGTCAGCAAACACATAAAAAGCATTCGATGACAATGATAAGAAGCTTCCAAATGAAGAATTCAGAAATGATATGTTCAACTTTGCGCACTGCATCTCTATTACCCAAAAAAATCATATCGTTTACATATATTTTGCTTTACAATGCGTGCAATATATATTCCTCTATATGATGACATGTGTAGGATCCAAGCAATGGATGCGTGATAAAAGCAATCCCTTGGACCCACCTAAGATAACAGTGGACTAGAATTCAGATAAGAAGCATGAAATCATGTAACCAGAATGCACATGTATTATAAACATCTAGCAACTACGTGATGTACTCTTGAGCTTTTCAAGGGCCATGAAAATTTCAGGCTCTCGACTATACCCCCCCCTGACATTTGCACCTGCCTGACGCATGTGTTCTCTTTCTTGTGCTTGTAGTGACCTCCGCTCCCCAGAGTCCCAAGTAGGAGTGGAGGATTGAGTACACAGTGACCTTCCAACTTTTTCTTTTAATCTTCCTGATTCAGTCAATGCACGACATCGTGGAAGTAGAAGACAAGCAACCACGGGTTCAGGAATTTTTGGACGCAGATCACTTGGCATATGGGATTTCACTTCCGGTGTAGACGTTAAATAATTAGCATTTCCGTAAAGCCTCTTTTGCGTCCCTTTCTCTGAAATAGTTGGCAACCTTGATGAATCCTGGACTGTCCGAGAGCGCAAAGGAGATGGAGAGCAAGAAATCGGCAAGCGCGGCTTCTTGTCTAGGGGACTATTTACCAGGAATGCTAGAATGTGAGCAGTGAGCAGTGAGCAGTGCGGTGTGAGCAGTGAGCACTTTTTCTGAGTTGGATGCAGGACCCTGTGACCATGGAATTCAGGTGATTAAAAGTGTGTAATTTGGTAAAAACTAGCCCCCATATTTGTGGAAAAAAACAAAACAATTGTTGGCAAAAAGGGGATTCGAAATAGTAGAAATCATTATTTCCAAAAAGTCGAACAGAAGTGGATGGATGATAAATTGGTAAAGATGAATGTAGATGAATGCGGATTGAAAAAGATGAATGAAATATACCAAAAAAAAAAATGTAAATATGTGTGGGACTTGATTGTTGCCTTTTTTTACTATTTAGGTCTGAAATTATAAGTAAATTATGAGGGCCACAAGGCCTCCTCGGTACCGAGGAGGCCTTTTGCCCTACACAAAAATTTTGAGGGCCAAAAGGCCTCTTCGATACCGAGGAGGCCTTTCGGCCCTCAAAGTTTTTGTGTTAATTTCAATGTTTTGTTTTTCAATGGTTAAAATTCATTTAGGGGCATAAACACTTTATCCTCAAAACAAGTTTTAATTTTTTGTGACCGTGAATTGGGTTGAGCTCTACCACAACCCTACCTCAATACAAGTTTCTATTTTCTGGTTGTATTAAAGTTGTCATGAGGTGCGTAATTCTATCAAAAAAGATTTGAAGATCCAGACTTTCAAAAAAAATTTGCTACAACCCCAGGGTGATTATTTCAGCCTCCAATGCGTTGAGGGGTTACTAAACATTTTGCAATACGTGCAGCGACACAAATTGGTGGTAAACAATATAAAAGAATCAAGTAGACACAAAGAGATATGACTTGATGTATTGTATAAATTTCTATAAACACCAAAAAGGCATTATGATGATGGTATATAAGAGAAGTGGCAAATGATATCAAGCATATCGAAAGAATCCATTATCAGTGAAGTTCTAAAGACGTGGAAGCAATGAAAGAGAATTAGACAAGATAAAGTACCAAAATAAAGTGTAGTGGTCCTTTTAGTCTCACTACATGGAATTAAGGAAAGCATACAATGACAAGAGTCAAGACTTAGAAACATATGTTGAACTGCTACCACACACAAAAGATGCATCACTTGAAGTGGCACTATATCCGCTCTCAGTGCTGCCACTGCTAGTAACAACAATAACCTCTTTTGCCTTGTAGTCAATGTACCTACACACATTCGGATCATATCGAGGTAAAGTAGTGACTTTTGTAGGACTATCCTCGTTCACTAGGTCAACGGCCATTGCCTCAATGTAACATGGTAATGACAACGGACTTGGAGGACTTGGAATTAAGTCTACCAACCTGTGGAGATGGAAAACAATGAAAAGATATTAGTTTTTATTGTTGAAGAAAATAAAATTGAAATAGATGCAAATCAAAAAAGGGTAGGACTTACGTACACATGCGATTCTTCGCAATCTCCTTCGTAGGTCTTTCCATTGGGGTGCCTTTTGAAGATGGTGGTGCCTTCCGTTTTTTCCCCATGGAGCCCTCGGAGGAAACCGTAGTGCAGAGTGGAACTAGAACAACCTCAAAGATTTCTTCATCGGACTCGAGAGCAATGAGGTGACGTCCACTTCGACGGCAAGCGTGAACGCTAGAGCCTAGAAAAAAACAAACATGTCGCATTAAAACCAAAGCAAATTGGTGAATGGTAGAAATCCACAAAAACTAAAAACAAATCAAGAGTGAAGATTCTACCAGTTGATGCATTGCAATCCAATACTACATTCCCAGGTTTGGAAAAGCTCTCAATAAGAAGTTGCACAAGAATTGGGTCTTTTTCACGAGCTCCTCTCCACATATTATCCCCGTTCTTCAAGGCCGTAACTGAATTAGTGTAGTTGTAAAGGGCACCTTGCTCCACAATATCAGTGCCCAAATTACTGAGTTCCCGGTTGACTTCAATAGAGAAGTTAGACTGAACTGGATTGTCAAAGTATGACTCCTTCATGTAAAGGATAATCCAAAACCGCTTAGTCTGAAAAAGAAATATAAACATATTAGCAGGAGAAAAATCAGTATCGTTCCCATGAAGTAAAGACAAAGAATGCGCTGAAGTTTAAGGCAAACAGTAAATAATTGGTGAATACAGAAACACCATCTTCAAAGAAAAGTCTCAAATGATACAAAATTGACCCAATAATGAAATGCGAAGGATAAAAGGATAAATCGATGGAATGGAAAGGCTTTAAACTATTATCGTGCGAGTGTGGTTTCTGTATGATGTGAGTACCATATCGTTGACGCCCCACCAATCATACAACATGGTTAAACCGTAAGCTTCTGCAAGAGCATCCGTTGCTTGCTGGACATCTGGAATATCAGGGTGGAAAATCATAACCGCCCCATCATCTTGGAGAGTATTACGAGCCACCTCAAAAATGGACTCTGGCCGATCCTCTGCTAATGTATTCCATGTAGGGACCGAAGATCCCATATCTGGGATTCGAAGACCATCTGGCACATCTGCCACGATAAGATCAAGACAAGCCTCTCTCTTGGGCACACCGCCAAAGAGTTGTTGATGACCACGACCCACCTATGCAAGTACCAACACAATGAGAACTATATATAGAACATGTATTGGCACATGACAAAGAATATGACGAAGAATTTAAGGAAATACAAAAGAGTATTAGAGCCAAACCTTCTGAGCAAATGTCAAAAGCTGTGAGAACTCAGGGGAAGGTTTCTGGTTCTTGACTATGAACTGCATAATAGAGTGAACGGAAGTCTTCAACAGGAGGACTTTGGCATCTACTCCATGTGTGTCAATGTGTTTAGCAGTCTTCTCATAAAGCTGAGATGGTGCAAAGATCTCCGTGGACATTGAAAGCAATTTTGGGAGACAATGTGTTGAATTACTAAACATGCCAGGGTTAATGGGGGCCACAGAAATAGTCTCCGAAGCACTCACAATAATTACTGCATCATCCTTACCCTTGCCTTTTGAACTACTACCCGAGGCCTTCTTGGTCTCAATTGCCTTCTTGGTCTCAGTTGTCTTCTTTGAACCTTTAGTCATTCTACCTTTCTTGGTAGTTTTCTTCAACTCTGTCTCGGATGGGGGATCCTCACTCATATCTGCATCAGAATCTTCCACAGGCATTGGGGTTGAGGATGCCTGAAGAGCCTTCTCAGATTCTTCTTCGCTCGGAACGAACTTCTTCGAGCATTCCAAATACCATGGACATGCTGTGTGCTCAATAGTGTTGAATCCACGTACCTGCCCAGGTGTAAACATATATGCATCCTTTAATGTTTTCTCCAACCAACCTCCAAATAATTTTGGAAAAGACTTCTTCTCGATTGCTTTCTTTCCAAGGAGCTCCATTTTGAAGTACCTTCAGCAGAGATAAATGCAAAGTTAGAGAATAATATGATAATTATGATCCTCTGGGAATTTAAGTACTTGCCATATCAAGTAAGCCATTCAAGGTATCAAAGGACAAAACAATCGGTTTACTCTGTCGACCATTATCGACGTCTGAAATGCAACACGTCAAGGTCAAGATATAAAGATCAAGTTCATAAGTGGAATTAAATTATAAAATCAATCCAACTAAAAATTGACATGGACCACCAAGAATTGAATACCAAAACAACTAAAAAGCTGTCAATTCTCCGAAAAATTAAATCCTAAAAAATTCCCGTTGTTCAGCCAAGCCAAACAATATGTTACGTAAGTCACCAAAATAGCCTCCTCGGTGCCGAGGAGGCCATATCATATCCAGCTTATGTCCAATTCTAACATTTGATCCACAACACTTGGGTCGTATGAAATTTTAGTTGAGAAGGTCAGTAAAAAATGTAGCGGTACTGTAGACGTTGCATTGCTCTCGTAGCTCCATCTTGAGAAAGAAATGGCTTCGACCGATAGTATTCCCCTGACTTTCGGAAAAAGAAAAAGAAAACGTGATCCCACAAGATTAGCGGCTGAGATCGGAACATCTCAAATCAAATACCTCACCTGGGCCCAAAAAGCAGCCTTTGTCAACCAGGCTTCCAGTTTGTCATCTGTGACACCAACTGCTGAAAATCGCAACGCTACACGATTCATATCTCCGGAGTTCCACCAATTCAACCACTTTGTCTTGAATTGGGGTTCCACAATTGTAGTTGAAATCCTCTGGAGCTTCTCCAGTGACATCTTAGGCTTCTCGAACTGGCTCCAATGGTAATATATCTGGAATTCATATATAATCGACTCATTGGTTAAAAGACGATAACTTATTTGACTTTACAAATTTGGTAAAGGGCTCACATCGTTAAGGAGACAAGACTTTATTTTCTAAAGTATGCGGTCAAATTCGAACAGTGACAATTTTATGGATAAAATATTGACTATGATATGAAGCTACGAGATTCTAAAACACACAACAACATCACTTGTTATTAGTTGGAGTCTTGCTAGAGAGGAAAGCGACACTTTTATGAAGGCTAATAGAAATACAGAGAGTGCGCATTGACCATGGGTTAGGGTCCACAATAAGTTGAGTGAATCTGAGGACAAAGTAATACTCTCACCGCTTCCAGGAACTTTGGGCCATGCTTGGGATTGGCCACGCTTATCATTTTGTCAAACTTTGATCGATAGGACTTCACTCTTGCCTGTGAGGCACTTTCCATTGCATATTGTATGCCACGAGCAGTACGGTCTGCCTTTGCAGTCTTCTCCATGTATAATCGAGCAGCTTCATCTGCAGCGGCGGAGACATCTTGCTGCACATATCACGTCACAAATAAGACTACGGTACATGAATTACGAAAGAGAATTCAACATATCATATTGGCATGAAAACAAGTCTTACCCGATTCAAGAATTTGATGAAGACATCTGAAGTCAATGGGTACCATGGATATGGTTTTGGTCTTGTCTCACAAGCTTTGTACTCATCCGTTGTGAGTAACTCTTTGAAATCCGATAATTTCTAAACCCCGTTCAAGCTTATGCGATGCAATTTATGTACCAGGTTTGTTTTCACATGCGCATTCTCTGTGGACCTGAAAAACAATCCAAAGTAGTTAGAGGGTCACTCAAAATCGGTTCTACAAACTCAAGTTAGAAGATAATTCATACAATCTTACCTATTTACGTCGTTGTGAACGTCTATTTACCCACCCTTGGTAAATAGACGAGCACAACTAGGTTCTAGTATTTATGATAATTTCCTACGGGTGTCTAACGTCGGTCCATTGTGCCTTCCAAGCAATGGATCTTTTCTAAATTTTAAACATACACAAGGTTTGCAAGGAAATAAAGAAATCAAGAAAAACTAACTTAAATTGCAAGTTTTACTCTAATTAGGTCGTACCAACTAGGCCACAGTGGTTTTTGAAAGAAAGGTGATATAGTCTAAATTTAGCCACATATAAAGATAGAGAATTTCATGCCATTTTCAAAAATATAAAACTCAACGTTATGCGACCTTCCTAGCAAGAGTTATGGACGGATGAAGTTCTAGCTTCTATAAGTCTATCCAAACTTCATCCTTGGATTTAGACCCCTTCCCTATTCTATTTTACTTCAAGTTTTTGACTCTGACTCTATATTGCCAACTTCTACCAAAGTTCTTAGGTTGGACTTGGATGGATGAGTTTTACCATATTTCATCCATATTCTAACCCAAAGTTCATCCGTTGTTTGCTACTAAATGATTAAGAATTTCTCCTAAGTTAGACTAGTTCTAAGCTTTACTAGGTGCCTTCTACCTATTTCCAAATCTAATTCTTCTCTTTGATTGCCTCTTTTAATAATTATTTGATCTTTATCCTACTTATGTGGCTCGGTGCTACTCTGAGCAAATTACTTTTTTTAGACTTTTGTTAATTTTTCTTTGTAACTCTTAATTCTAGCTTTCCAAAATGCTAAGACACGTGCTAATCGGACCTTCCTACTAGGAGTTATTAATGGATGAAGTTTGACCGCTAATCGGTACCTCAAACTTCATCTATGGTTTTCTACTAACCTACAACTTGAATTCTAATTTTTGTTTCACTTCTGGAGTCTAGATTTATGTTTCTATCTAAGTTTCTATTCTTGTTCCATTTGGATGAAATGTACTAACTTTCATCCAATATTATTCCTAAACTTCATCCGCTAATATCTCTTTCAATTTGATTCCAAATTCTAAGTGTGAGATGGTTTTGGAAACCTCTAACTAGACTCTACAACACCACTACCCTGATTCTTGAAATATTCCTATTCTAGACACTCTGAATTGAATTGAGAGTTCGGTCCTACTTATAAATGTCTATTTTTGAGAAATTGGAATGGATGGTTTAAAGTTAGGATCTTACCTCGGAGTTGGAGTTATTGTTTAGGTAATCGTATACCCCTTCAAACTCCCTGTCATTTGCCATGTTTCGGAATCGTTTGGTAGTTTTGCCCACGGCTTAAAGTAGGGGTTTTAGTACAAGGTTTGCCAATTTCTTGAATTTCTCTTTTCTTTTCCTTCTAATTTCTCTTTCTCTTCAAACACTACTCTAATTCAATTATTTATACTTCAAAGGGTTGACTAGTCTTGAACTAAATAATTGAAATCAACTCTCCAATAATAATTGACTCTTCGACTCCTTGGTCAATTATTATTCTATCCAAATTTCGATGGTCTAAATTGTTCTTCCTAGATTTCCACCTAATCCTATCTCTTCCTAAATCCTCTTCAACTTCTAAATTGCCACTTCATAATTCTAAATCATCACTTCATCTCTCTCCATTCTCAAGGTGGATTTGAAAGTTCCAAGTGTTCTACTTCCTATGGCTTTTGAGCCTCTTTTTGCAATGGAAACGTTGCAATTTGAGATTCTTTGGACTCCTACCTTCTTAATTTCTCTCCTCCTAATCCTACTTCCAACTTTTCTCTATTTTTCTAGACTCTTAACATTTCTAATTCCTAAAATGCAAGATGAAGGTGTGATGGGTTTTGATAAAAATTCAAAACTCGGGTTGAGGCTTGACTCCAACCGGCCATGAATTCAAGTTTCTTTTTGTCTTAGCCAAGTTTTTGTTCAGTCATGGGCCAGCTTGCAACCAACGTTCAGTCACAGCAATTCAGTCACAGCAGTCAGTACAGCCGCTCCCCAGCGTGGCAGGGCGTGATTGCTCGGCTGCCTCCGTCCGTCTTGCTGCCCCTGTCCCGAACAGACTTGCTGGTCCGCCCCGAACAGGCTTGCTGGTCTGTCCAGACCCCTCGGACTCTTTTGATTTGATTTTTTTCTTTTTTCTTTTTTTTCTTTTTTTCTAGATTTCGTAGTCAAGTATTAGTCTCTTGACCAAAAAAATGTTATAAATTTTGGTCACAGTGTAATTAATGTGAACGACACTTGTTGAGACACTGATTTCCAAATGCCCCAATTTGAAGCATATTTGACCAGAGTTGATTTAATTAAGGCAATCTTTGATGATCTGGGTTTATATAAGCACCATAAGAGCATCCCCACTCCAACACGGGGAAGCAACACTTCAAATGGTCTGAACCATTGATCTTAGAAGATTTTCTAAGATCAATGGTCCAGACCATTTGAAGTGTTGCTTCCCCGTGTTGGAATGGGGATGCTCTAAAGATTATTGAAGGAAAACATTACCTGCATGACATTAACAGCCAATTCTACTTGAAGGAGGATTGCACAACAGTAAAGATTCTGAAATTAAAGCCAAGGAAAGTAAACGGTCATTGCTGGTACGTCTATTTAAGACAAAATTAAGCCCTTGATGCTTAAAATAACGACCATTTAAGCAATACTGCATTAATGACGAATGTGTAGTGGCAGGGGATATGTACCATCTGCTTTGCCATGATGGGTAAAGAAATACCCGAGCCACCATGGGAAACATCCAAAACTGGGGAGAACTGTCCAAACAGTCTCTCTTCTTTCTGCTTGGCGTTTTGTCTGCATCTGTCCTGTAACCCTGTTTCATCGGAGCGGAGTACTGGATCGGCCAACAGACTGGGGGGTCATGCTGCCTTAGCCGAATGGAGAAAAAGTAGTAGTCTGTTCCGAAATTGCCAGCTTAGGACCCTGATTCAAAGCCTGGACTGAGGCATAGCCTGGACAAAGGGAAACGAGATGGCTGCATCACAACTTACGTGCAAACTGCACTCAGGTTCTAAATATAGACACTTAAATGGAATGTATGATTGTGGTCTTGTTTTTATGACTATATGTTTTTTTGTCCCTTGTAAAAGCTATAGCATGCGTTGTGGTTTGAAGACACCTCGTGCACCTCACTAACTTAACATTGGGTTGTTTTGTTCATTGGGACGGGCACAGGTGAGGACCACAACTTCTCGGAGCAAATTCTATAGTCATTTAGCAAACCACATACTTCCATGACATGTTGCATAGTTTTAGTACAAAAAAAGTTGACAAATGGATACACAAACTTACTACTTTGAGCTATGCTACTATGAGCTATTCTACTATGAGTTATTCTACTTGTCTTTGCTGTGATATGCTAAAAAATACTTAGTGTATGCTTAGGCAAAACTTTGCTGATTTTTGCTTGTTTCTGCAAATACTCTCTTGCAAAGACTCTCAACATACATAGACACCTTGTTGTACTGTATGTCTCAAGAAAAAATGAGAGTATCTAAACACATTTATAGGAAAAATTATGGAAAGGATAGAGAGATGTAAAAATGAAGGAGCTGTAATCCTTCCTGCAACTAGCTCTTACAAACTATCTTACCTGGAAGACTAAATGTCTTAGGAAAAAAATATAGAATGGAAAGAAACTTTCAGTGTGTATAAAGAGATTTACTACCTGTAAAACTCAGACAAAATATGTTCCTGCATCTTTTTGATCAAAAAGGCATCATGATTAGTAACAGATAGAATAACACTCTTGAATAAGGGATGTTCACTACTAGAAAATGGCGTCCAAATCAACAAAAAAGTAACACTTTTTTGTTGATTTCAGTACTGGATTGACCATTTACACATATATGTGTGAACAATGGAAATGTTTATGAACAGCCAGACAAATTTTGGTTCATTCGGATGACACATATTTGTTGCGAATTGGTATTGACTTCCATTTCATACACTACAATGGACTTTCTAAACTCCACTCTGCACAGTTATTCTACAATCTCATAATTCATAGTCACATGTAATGCGCTCTTTTTGAATAGCAAATTCTGCAATGTCAACGAGCTTTATTCTTGGTTTCATAGTTCCTTTAAACTATAACATCTGCATGATAAGGTACATACAACTTTTCCCACTTGCTTTCATTTTTGAACATTAAACTCTGAAAAGGAGTTTAGAACTCCATCTAAGGAAACACGAATACATTGTATTTCCCCCAAATACTTCTTATAAATATGTACAAAACTTCCACATACAGATTCATAGGTGTACTGTAATGGTCTTCCCCTACTTGACTGCTGCTTCTCTATAACAGTAGTTTACGAATTGCACATAATTGCTGAAAATCTTTTTTCAATAACATCTTGCTACTAAAAACCCAGCCAGTACTAAACTAAAAAAATTATCGAAAAAGCCAGTCATGGAGTTTGTCCTGCAGAAAGGTCCGTCAACCTAGTCTGCGACTTCACTGGAGCCTCCAGAACAAGAAATACGACACGCTAGTTAGCAAGTGCTGACACCTTTTTCCAAAGTGTACCGTCAGCTCCTCATTGCTTACACCTTCTCTGGTTTGACCACCTCTTCTCACACGATAATGAAAGTACAAGTCACCTTCTTCTTCCCTACAAAAAAAGTAATACAGAAATAGAACAACTTCTCAGACAAATAATTCAGGTACCTGTCAACTTCATACAGAATATATCAATTACACTTCACCTCTTTTGAATAACAGGTGTTTCACCATCATTACAAATTTTGAATATAGATGTCATAGCACACACTGAACCCCCTTAATGTGTATGTTAACTCACTAGTTTTTTTATTTGCATGAATTCCCAGGATAAACTATCTTTCTCTTCTATCTAACCTAGTACTCTGAATTTGACCATCTATTCAAAACATTCAAAAGTACGAGTTCAAATACTCAACCGGGCTTCTTACAATGCCTTCAATGTTCACATCCCACCTGTAAAAAAACAAAATTCTCACTAAGACCTAAGGACAGATTTTGAATCGTTTTTCTACAAACATATCTGGCACCGCCTTGCTTCATTCCTGACGAATAGAGACTACTGTCATACTCTTAATCCTATACTTTGCCACGTGTTTAAAATTGCTGCTCAAAACTATAACATTTCATATCACTATGAGGACCCTTGTTCAAAAATTTCAATAAAACCCTGGTCTTACCTTACACCAAGACTCCTCGGTCTTCAATGTGTTCTCAGGCTGCCTTCCAAAGCCCACAACATCAAATTCCATTTTACACTCCACCTAAAATACTCTATTGTAAACATGAGCGTCTTGTACTTGCGACCCCAATCTACGAAGGATTGTTATACTGCTTCGCATATCTTCTACTGTAGCTGAGAAGTTTGGTAGGCTACATTGGTTGCTGACAGAACATACTACCTTTTTCGTTTATTTAAAAACACAAACAAAAACAAAATTCGAATCGACATTGCTACAGAATACGAAGCCATAAGCTAATGTATAAGTGACACCAATTAATGAGAGAGACCACCCCTTTCTGAATACTGTCAACTTCCGAGAAAAATGCTTTTCAAAACTTAACTCTTACCAACTTTATTCCAACGTCTCTTCAGTCTTCACTCCTCGTCTTCTGATGACTCTCCGAGGTCCCTGTCGAATACTGCAGAATAATCTTCTGCACAGTCGTTCCAGAAATTGTTCACGTCAATGGCCTCCCCATTGCAACTGGAAAATTCTCCGGCATTTCACCTTCAACTTCTAATCCCTCTAAATCAGCGTCACTTCCCATTGAAAACATTTCCGGCTCGTCCTGTTCATCAACTTCTGTGTCGTGTCTTCGTCCTCTCACCTCGGTCCTCAAAACTACTTTCCATGCAAGGTTGTCTTCATCGTCACTGAAAAACACTTGGTGACAGAGAATCGGAAACACGAACGACTCATATCCAGATGGGACTCGTGCTTCAAAATTTGCCAAAGTAAAACCCCATTCGTCTTTTTTTATTGTTGCATTTTGACCTCCATAGTTTGCTTTCACCCAGTCACAAATTAAAAGGACTACACAATGCCTCCTATAGTTCAACTCGGCAATCTCCAAGATTTGCCCAACATATGCGAGGTCTGCTGTTATGACGTTCTGATCTTGCATGCCTGAGCGACAAGGTTGTCGAAAGATAGCCGCCACTCTTGAGTCGCAAGTACTACACATGCTCTGTTCAGCATTTTTCACTCGAAAGTGAAATCCATATGCATACATGCTTTTAAAAGTTTTTGCTTCGGCTGATGGTAATTTTGACGAATCTTGAACGTCCTCAGGAACCTCTGCTCTTTCCTCCATAGCATTCTGTACTTCTTCTTCAAGCCACTGAGCAAAGCCTGGAATCTCCTCCATCCCAGGAGGGTAAGGTGCCCCTCTTCTACCATGTCTGGATGGATGACTCCTACGAAAATCATTTCTAGCATCTGTCCTCTCCTGCAGTAGTCGTTGATATCACCTGCACCAAATATTATGAACTTCCAATTTAGTTTACAGTGGTTTCTCCAAAATGTGACATACTATAACAGTATTATGAAGTACCATGATTTTTTGAAGTTCAAATCAAAAAGTTTCAATTTCAAAATTTTCAGATCATAATTAGTTCATAACTAATTCAATAAAATTCATAACTAATTCAAAAAACCTCCCAATTGACTTACATTCATGGCATTAGATGCGAAATTTCTTACATTCATCTCCAATTCATTGACAAGTGCTTCGAGGATTTCCTCTTCTGCTACAAGGGAAACACATCATGCCTGTTTTACAAGGAATTTACCTCATGTACATTCACTTTGAAAGGAAAAAACATCAGAAAATATGACTGATTGACAGACAAGTTCAACTCAAAGTCACATCATTCCTTCGTGATACAGAGGAGGTTCACATTTGAATGAAGTTTTCATACAAATCCTTCTTCCCTTATAGTTTAGAGTGACAGTCAGCACTACACAAAACAGTACTTGTTTCATGACATATTCAATCTAATTCATAACATCTTCGTCATTACAATGAAACAAACGCTAATCATGCCTGAGACAATTACATCATGAACACTGTAATTGGAAAAAGAACTTGAAGCACTTACTGGCGGTAGGGGTCAATGTGTGAAGCATTGTCGAGGACAAACTCATGCATTGAAGTCCTCAATGCATCTGAGAGGACCTTTCGCTTTCCTTTACCTTCCAGAATCTCGTCCACCATTGTCGGCTCTTCTTCGTCGTCCCAAACTTTCCTTCTTGTTAGATTGTAATCTGCCATATACTCAGTAACAAATCCAAGTGCTTGCTGTATTTGATATCCTTGGGCAATACAACCTTCTGGTTTAGCAAGGTTTCTGACATACCCCTTCAACGTTTTGAAGTACCGTTCATACGGGTACATCCATCTGGTATGAACGGGTCCGCATAAAAAAAGCTCTTCAACTAAGTGGTTTGGTAAATGTGACATGATGTCGAAGAAGGCAGGAGGCATTTCTTTTTCCATGAAGCACATTGTTTCTGCACAGTCCGCTGTCAACTGTGGCTTGTCGTCAATGTCCACTGTTTTTGCACACAGCTTACGGAAAACTCTACTCAAACGCATAATAGTTCCTGCTAGTGACTTATTGGACACCTTCCTGAAGCATAACGGCAAGACTTGTTGTAAGAGTACATGATAATCGTGTGATTTGAGGCCGCTGAATTTGCCATTCGATATTTTCTTGTGCAGTGCTGACACGTAGTGCGTTGACGTCCTCAAGGACTTCAAAACATTGAGAACTTTTGCTTTATCGTCCGATGATAGCACGTAAGACGCATGCGGCATATACAATCTCTCCCGGCTCTGCCCAAGCGGTTGCATATAGAGATGCGATCTAATGCCTCGTGCCTGCATGTCTACTCTCACGGCAGGCGTGTCCTTCTCCCCAAAAGTCGTCTTCAATATGTTTTCCGAAAGATTCTTTTCACAGTGCATGACGTCTAGGACGTGACGTATTGGAAGATCTTGTTCAAACAAAGTGAAAGCCACGTTAAATGTCTTCTCTACGGAGGCGTTCATAATTGTAACCAAAATGCTAAATGATAAGAATAAAAACAAGTTGAAAATTGAAGACTTCCATCGAAATCAGAGTTACTGCACCCCATTAAATATTACAGTTCTTCCTGTGAAAACTTAATTTGATAAAAGCATTACACTAAGAATTAAAATCAGGATTTCCATTCAGTCTTGCATTCCCTATACAAATAAAACGACAACTACTGGTCCTCTTCCTAATTACTTGATCCATCACAGAGGTGTATAACAACAGAAAAATGGTAGGCTTTTTTTTCCAATAATTTTGAAGTTAATGAACTTCAGCACCTACTCAAAGTAAAGAAATGCAGTTGCCTTCACTAATAGGTTGCCTTACCACAGCAAAGGCACTTGACAGACCACCACTAAATGAACATTTACTTGTATACATATTTCCTTTTGTCACCATGCTGGTTGTCTATGTTTTAATTACACAAGACAACCTCAAAGATGAAATACTACAGAAGTCGCTTCACATGACGAAATCTTCTCTATCTCTTTCTGAAAATCAGACACACTGAAATTCTTCTCATTATAACACAGAAAGTCACTGGTATTTACAAGAATTTCAAATAAAATAACACAATCCGACTTTCGTTGAAAGTAATATAAGAAAATAACCTTCCAATAAGGCAAGTCAAAGAAAATGCTTCGCCGTTTAACACCATGTAATTTCACGGGGTCTTCACTAGAATTTTCCACTCCACCATCTGCAAGGAATTGCAACCGTTGAGTACCCCATCGAAGGATTTCTTCCCCTGAAGGTCTTTGTGGAGGCAACTGCCATTCCGGGTTCAAATTAAAGGATGCCCTTGCTCTACGGAATCGATGATCTCCCGGCAAATACCGTCTCCCACCTAAAAAGATCATCTTCCCTAGAAGGCGGGCATACTTAGCACAAGTCTCCGGACCACACAACGGGCATGCTTTGTATCCATGAACCTGTTGTCCAGAAAGTAAACCATATGCTGGAAAATCATTTACAGTCCACATCAAAATTGCTCGTAGTGTGAACCTCCTCTCATGCACAGGTTTGGACATGTTTATTGCAGGGACACCATTCCATAGCTTCAGCAAATCTCGAACCACTGGGGCTAAGAAAATATCAATATTCTCAGCTGTGGGTGCTGTGGGTCCAGGAATCAGAACAGCAAGCGAAATGAAGAACTTCTTCGTCAATAGCCACGGAGGAAGATTATAAATGGTTATCAAGAGAACCCATGTGGAGTGTTTTATTGCATTATTCTTGAAAGGAATAATGCCATCCCCTACTAGTCCAAGACGAAGATTCGTTAGAACTTTAGCAAAATCAGGATGTAATCGATCAATGGTCTTCCACTGCTCACTGTCGACTACTGAGCGCATTTTTTGATCTCTGGATTTGTGACCAGCATGCCAAGTCGTGTGCTTTGCTATCTCTGGGCACTTGAACATCCTCAACAGCTGCTTCACTATATTGAAGTAACGAACTACTCGTTGAGGTACTTCATTAGAACCAGGAATGTAACATGGACGGTGACAAGTTGGACACTCCTGTAGGTCTTCGTTTTCCTCCTCATACAGAATGTGGCCTTCCGGACATGTGTGAACTTGTCGGTGCTTCAGACCCCACTTCATCAGCATTGTTTTTATCTCATATGAAGTTCGAGGAAAGCAGTTCGAAGTTGGCAGCAAATCACCAGCTACCCAGGTTAAGAGTGCATCGACAAATGTATTTGGCACGGAGTATAGGCTGCACAGGGAGAAAAGAACAATACCACATTGCAGACGGTTCAAGTTGCTTCCTTTGAAAATTTTCTCCGTTGATTCCCTTGCCAGGTTCTCCAAATCAAATTCGTTGAAATCGTCATCGTCATCGACGTTCATGCTTTCTGTGGGTAATGCCTGCTCTTCATTGACAACATCATTGTGAATATTGTCAAAGTGCATGAAAGCATCCCTCACTATGCCATCGATATCCACGGCGGTCTTCTCTGGCCACGTGAATTCACCTCCATCATCCTCGCTGTCTGGATGACGGTAGCGCTCCCCTTCTCGGTTTGGATTTTCAGCAGGACCACGAATACTAACCCCGTCTATTGTCTGCAGTGGAAATTTGAAAGCACGTCATGCTTTTACCAACGTTCAAGTCTGTTACCGAATTTTCCAATTCATACAACATGTACAATGGCATCACGAATAGCATTTTAAACTAGGAATTGATGAAGGCAAAGTGACAAGTTGCAGTTACAAGTATTGTGTGATAATAGAAAGTGCATGGAAATTTTGAAAAATTCAGTTCCTCATTGTGAAATACTTCCATCACTTGTACTGCAACAAAGAAAAATGAAAATTTGCATGCCAAAACTCACCAGGACTGGATAGATCAGATAAGGGTCTCGTCCATATCTGACGTGATGTGTCGCTACAGTGGACACCTTTCTGACAACCGCGCCCCGACATCTTATGCAAGCGCACGGATACTCATATAATTGTAACCTGTTCGCAATTGATTGCTCGATATGGTAAGCAGAACTCATCGATGTAGGCATCCTGCAAAGTATTTCCACTGTGATTATTTAGTATCTATTGTTCCTGTAGCAAGATCTTTCCGTGTACTTCAATCATTCGTTCAATTAGTCCCCACGAGTATGAGAGCGCTCTCCCACTTCTGCATTGGCTTCCAAACAATTCTGACTTCAGTAGTAATCCTTTTTGAAATGAACGTATGACTGCATGCTTGTGCTCATGCCAGGAACTCACACATCTACAAACATGTCGCTTAGTCGATGATAAAGACTTTGTGATAGGCAAACAAGCAGTTCCATATCATGCAAAATGGAAGTTAGTAATGGATCTTTGGAGATAGAGGTCATCAAAACCCTTCGAACTTCAAAAAGAGAGTGACTGAAAATCTTGTCTTCCACAACCACATAATTTCTACATAATTTCAACCACATAATTTCAACTACTGAATCGTTGTAATAAATCAATTCATGCAGAAAAACTCAGATTTCACGACCTTTTCGTTCCTACATGAGTATGTGTGTAAAAAACAACAATTCTGACTTGCACACCACGAATAGTACAGAGAACGTGCAATGTATGTATTGACAAGTCACACTATACAATGCCCGTGTTTTACCCTTTGCGGTGGAACTCAGAAGTGTGACTAGCTTCTGGTCTATTGTTGTTCTCCTACCCTGTGATTAAATGAATCCAAGAGTACAGTGTCCATAAAGACGACAAAGTGCTACGCGGGCGTCGTATAAGATTTGTAGAGACATAGCTTGGAAGATGTTATTTCAGTAGCTCCTTGCTTTTTCCAACCGCACAAACACCTGAAGCTCGACGGCCAGAACAAAAAAGAAAAGTTCAAATACGTCTGCAGAGAGTACAAACACTGACAAGGTACATAAATAATCTACAACTAAGTGGAACATGAAATTCACTTCTAAGCGCTGCTGAAATCAAAAGCCGTTACAACAATTGAAGATATTCATAAATCCAAAAACCCTGTGACGACCTGGGAGACACTGCCCCTTTATTGCAGCCCAAATGTATTGTGGTTGAAGAAGTAATTCAATCTGAAACCAAGTGCACAAAACTCCTGTACTGATTTGTCTTTTCCGAGGCTTATTTAAACGTCAACTCTCAATTTCGTAATGGCAGACACTTGGCCAGTTCCAATAGAAATTCAAAAAGGTAATATAATTAGTACCTTCTTAAGTAATTTAAAGAAGCCCTTCTCCTTCAGCAGATTACTATTCCACGGACGTTTGAAAAGTGGCCAGATTGCTTGTACTGTCTTGTCATTGAGCAATTCATCAATTCATAAGTCCAACAACAACCTCGTTCTTAAATTTTTATACAATAGACATTCTGTAATCGATAGAGATCCTGAAGACCATGCTTGCCTCTTCTCTTTTCATTAAGAATTAACACTACAATAAAGGATTGTGACAATCATATATATATATATCTGCTGCAAGTCACTTGCATTCTATACGTACTGCATGTCACAATGACACTTCCATGAGTTAGACTTTAGAAATTAAAAAAGGACAATGACCTCAGCTAATGCAGATTCTCTAAAGACATACTCAATTACATACCTCAACCTATTTCAAAAGTGACATATTTTAAAAATAAAATTTTGATTTAAGCCATCTATTCCAATTTTACTCTCGTGGGTGAAGACACAAACACAATGCATTCAATTGCTCCTACAGCAAGGGTGGACATTATGTTCAATTGCCAACCTCTTCACGTGCGCCCAACCTCTGTTCTTCTATTGACACAAACCTGTAGCAATTAGAAAAACTCGAGGTTGGAATTAGACTTCTGTAATATCCAAGGTTGTCTATCCGGACGTGACGTGGGCTTTTCATGTCCGGATGACATGACGCGTCCGTCCTGACGCGTCACAGCCCGTCGCCGATACTGACGGGACCATCCGGAGCGCGGATGAAGTTTGTTCATTCTGCGACGGCGTCGAGCCGTCTCCTGGACGGTGACTCCGTCGCCAAATGGACATCCGTCTCTGGACGGAGAGCCCGTCTGTGGACGAAGAGGCCGTCCCCTAAACGGTAAGCCATCCACTGGACGGAGAGTGCGTCGCTGGACGGTAAGCTGTCTTCTGGACGGAGAGTCCGTTGCTGGACGGTAAGCTGTCCTCTGGACAGAGAGTCCGTTGCTGGACGGTAAGCCGTCCTCTGGACGGAGAGTCCGTTGCTGGACGGTAAGCCGTCCCCTGGACGGAGAGCCCGTCTCTGGACGAAATTCTCGTCTCCAGGATGGTAATCCATCCCTTGGACGGCCTCTCCGTCCTCTCGACGGGAAACCGTCCCGTCCCCTGGACCGGAATATTACAGGACGGGACAGTCGCCACTTGGACGGTTTCGTTGGCAAGGCTGCGGGTTTAGGGTCCACCCCATCAACTATCACTCCGTCTAGCTGGGTTTAGGGCTTGGGTTTTAGAGAGGGCTTCAAGGTGTATATTAAGGACTTCTGCCTATTCAAGTTTACTTTTCCTTGCTCATTTTGCCTTTCCTGACTTGGTTGGAGTACAACCATTGTGGTAGAGCGAAGTCCAAGAAGAGTGTGTTGTGGTGGCACTTGTTGTGAGAGCAACAAGTGTTGTTTCCACATCACATTTCAAACAGAATACTAATTTTTTTTTGGTGCAGGGGCAGGTAGAAGAGGACAAATAAGAGCAATGGGTGGAAGAAGATCACAGTGGGAACCTTGGTACACACTACGACCAAATGGAAAAGTTGTTTGCAAGTTTTGCGAAGCTTTGCTAAGCTATCGAAAGGATCGGTTGCTTTTCCATTTGGAATATAGACGAAATGACACCCTCTTTGGAGTGAGAGCGTGCACTAAAGTCAATGCAGCCGTGAAGGTAATGTTTTTTAATTGTGGAGGACATATACCTACGGACACTTTGCATGGAACTGGACGTGACGTGGAAGTAACGTGGAAGTAACATCACCATCAACGATACTACCAAGTGTAGTACGTGGTGAGCAACAACATGATGCTTCAATCTCGGCAAACGATGGAGGAGAAAACACTGGGGGGTAAAGCTCTCAAGTACGATCATCGGAGGCGCCCAATCCTAGTTTGACCCACAGTCGATCGATGAGGCAACTATCTCTACAAGAAGGAATGAACGCATCAAACAAGCAAGTACTAGACAAGAAGTGGGCTAAGTTTTTCTACGAAGTCAATATACCATTCAATGTAGTGAGGCATCTTGCTTTTCTGGATGCAGTGAAATCAACATCGGAATCAAGAGTTGGCTACAAACCTCCAACGTACCATGCACTTCGTACAAAGCTCATAAAATCTACAAAAGACGAAGTGGCAACAATTGTAGCAGAGAAGACGAGGGCACCAATCCACAAGTATGGCGTTACAATATGCTCTGATGGATGGGACAACGTTACACATCGACCATTGATGAATGTCATGTTGGCATGTACAAGTGGAGAGGTTTTTCTTGGATTGATAGAGACAACAGGCGAATGCAAAGATGCTACTTACGTGGCTAATTGCATGGGTGATTACATTGACGAGGTAGGGGCACAGAACGTGGTACAAGTTTGTACAGACAATGCAGCAAACATGTTGGCCGTTGGCGCTCTGTTACTTCGTAGATTTCCACACATATATTTTCAAGGGTGTTCAGCACATGCACTTGACCTTCTACTTGAAGATTGGGGAAAACAAGATTGGATTACAAGTATGGTCAAGAAAGCCAAGTCAATTGTAAAATACATTCGAACGCATCACATGCCACTTGCAATCTTTCGACGACATTGTCCTAATCACGTTTTGAAAAATCCCGTTCAAACACGCTTTGCTACCATGTTCCTCATGATCGAACGTTTGGTGGATATGAAGGAAGCGGTAGAATCGACAGTCCACGATCCGCAGTGGAATGAGTACATGCGGAGATTGGCATCCAATCAAAAGCAAAGAAAAGCTAACGATGTGCGACGATATGTGCGAACGGATGAATTTTGGAGGAAATGTTTGAACTTTGTGCACATAATGGAGCCCGTGTTGATTGCTCTTCGAGAGTTTGATGGCAAGCACCCGTGCTTGGACAAGGCATGGCTTGTGATGAAAAAGGTGGAAAAGCATGTTTTATCTTTGGAGGATCCACCATTTTCATTAGAGCGGAGATATGCAATTTCCGCCACCGATGATTTCTACAAGCGCTGGGACATGCTCAGGATAGATTTGCATTACGCTGGGGCTCTATTGAATCCCTTTTTACTTGACGAAGTCTTGCTAATGGATGATGATGAGGCAAGAGAAGCCATATTGAGAGTTTTTCGCAAATTGGCTGTTGGAGATCAAGCATTTGCTTCAGCTTTGTCTGAGTACCAAGCATTTAGAGATCGGCGAGGCATTTTCGGTGGACTTCTTGATGTAAACGCCTTGAATTTGCAGCCTCACAAATGGTGGGACCTTCTCGGAGCCGGTGCTCGTACACTTGCACCGATTGCCAGAAAGATCCTCGCGCAAGTGTGTTCTGCATCATCCTGTGAACGCAATTGGAGCATGTATTTGTTTGTCCACAACAAATCACGCAATAGATTGACATCAGAGCGTGTTGAGGAATTGCTTTACATTTATACCAATTCCAAGGCCCTTAGAGAAAGGGTTGCAGCAAATCCGACAAGGTGGTACACTGAAAATATGATGTCAAAGGATTCCATGATAGATGAATCTGATGGTCTAGACCGTGGTTCGGTTCTCTCTGATCCCAATGATGACGATTCAGATGATAGTTCCAATGACGACGATGAGCCACCGTTTGATAGATTTCGTGGGGCGGGAGGAGTGCGTCCTCTAATTGATGCATCCGTATTTGACTTTGAAGAGGGTGATAACAATGACAATGACTACGAGGGACATCAAGGAAGTCCACCACAAATGCCACAAACGTGGAATGCTGGGCCAAGTGGAGGCAATACAAATGAGGACGTTGTGGCACCGAGACCACTAAGTCCAGACCCTATGGATGTACAAGTTGATGCCACAATAGAAAGAGATGGTGTTGACATTCAAAGAAGACGTAGTAGTACCACTGTCATTGCCCGTGAGGACCACCCGCAGAGAAGGGCCCCCTCAAGGTGGAGAAGCACATATGGCCCCTCCAAATCGAGTCTCGGTTGCACAACGGCAAATGCCAATATTGAAAAATCTACAAATCCAAAGATCATCAAGGCCGTCTAGTTCCGACGTCCGTCCACACGAACCAACTTCATTGATAGGTACATGATTGGCTGGTATGGTGTCACAGCGTGCGATTAGAAATACGACTTCATTGCGACCACCTGTACATGCCAATAATCGAGGGAAGCATCCACGACCACAATGTACTACTAGTGAACATGTGAGTAGTAGAACGCGTAGAAGGCTGAGGAGGGAAGAAGCGGCTTCCCAACCATTTTTTGAAGAGAAGTTCAAACAGGAGGACCCAATACAGATGGCATTATGGACGCAATGGGCCAACGACCTCTTTGGACGTTGTCTTCTATAGCTCGACCACAACGAAACCGCAATTCTGAGGCCTCCAGCGAAAATGGTAGAGCACCATCCAATGATGATGGTGAATCCATTGGTGGTACTATAGGTGAAGATGGTGAGGTTCCAGGAGATAGTGATTACAGGGGGCCGGTGCCTCGACAAGGTCCACTCGAAGAAATGGGTGGTAGTGAACCAATAGTACAAGAAGCAAATGCAAATACTGCTATGCGCATTCTTAGGCATGGAAGACGTTGAATGTTTTTGAAAAGACAATAGGGTCTTCATGTTTTCAAATGCAATGGTTTTAGCGGCTCAATACCTTGCATATTGAAATCAGCATTAATATGAAATATGACTTTTGTTCCTTTCATTCTCATAGAACTATTTACCCCTAAAGTCCCAAAGTCATTACACAAAAAAAAACGCAAAACTGTCTTTTCTGTTGCATTTGCCTCAACATACGGGAAAAATGTTTTTTAAAACATCTAACCGTAAAATCTTATACTTCACATGTTTTTTATGACGTGGTAAAAATTTCATGAAGTTTGACCGAATAGATTGAAAGATATTAGCATTCAAACTTGGAAAAACTAGTTTTTTGAATGCTAGCTTTGCAATTTCAGATTAACTTTCATTGCGATTTACGGAAAATTGGGCCTTCAGGGCACTATTGTTTTTGAATTATTTTTTTTGAATATTCAAGAATTGAGGTCAAAATTTGAAAGAGTTATTGCAATTGAAAACTCCATGTGTTAAAATCCAAAAAACACAGTGTGGTGTTTTTTTCATGTATGTTTTTTTTTTTCAAGTTTCATTAAAATTAAAATTATAAAACTATGTTTTGTGTTCATTCATTCATTTATGGTAAGAGTTTCAGATTATTTTGATACATATTATAATTGATAAAATTTGATTTCCACGTTTAGCTTTATAAAATCACAATAAAATCAATTTTCCATTAAATTTTATGAAAAAAAACAACATAAATAGAAGATGAATTCTTACGTATGGGGAAAAATATTAAAATACTATGCTGATTTTCAATAAAAATATAAATTTGGTTTGATAGTCAAATTTGACTTCAAGCTCTTTTTTGTAGTTGTTTACTAGTTTTGGGCATAAAAAATGAAATAACCAACTGAAAATTTTTCTGACTAGAAATCTCTATTGATATTTGTACCTCTTGTAAAAAACTAAAAATTTAGAATCTCTTGAATTGTTTTTTCTATTTTTACTTATTTATGGCATGAAGTGCAACAAAAATGTTGACAATTACAATTTTGCACAAAACTAATTGAAATTTCTTGTAGTGATATACAATTCAAAGTTTTTAGTACTAAAGATATAAGATGTGTGTTTACACGCAATTTAAATGATAAAGTTAGGGAAGACAAGAAATTTTTTACAACTCAATGTTTAGGTAAAATACGTTTATAACTTTATATAAACCAAAATGAGTACAAAATGCATTGAAGCCACAAAGTGTGCTACATTGCTATGGATGTCCTCAAGCCCATACTATAATAACCGCATGTGCTAAGTAAACACTAATTTTGCAACTACATGGTAATACACTATTATCTAATCTTCATTGCGCGCCTACTCTTTTTGAAGGTCTTGTTCTTTGCGGGCCTCGCGGTAGCAATCCATGGGTGGTGTCCAAAACGTTGGAGCACCACTTAGACGTTGCACGACATATGTCAGCGAGCGTCGTTGTAGTGGCTCCGCCTTGCACAATTCACCCAACATGGTTTGAAACGTACCAAATGCCGTATGGTCCGGAATCATCTCTACATTTCTGCGATCTTTTTTCCATACCTTCATAGCCAATTTCCCTATGGAGTATCCGTCCGTGTGTATACTAACACACGGTGGCTTAACCCTGCGAGTAGGAGATGATGAAGTTCCTGTCTCTCCAATCAAGTACATCAACTCAGGAGCCACCCACCAACGTTGCGCTCGGGTTGCCTGAAACTTCCTTGGACAATTGAATTGGTAAAGAGAAGGGGTTTCTTCGTTGATGCGGCTACCCATTCCCCAATCACATAGACCAATCCACACGGTTCTTCCATCATCATTCGGAAAATGAAGCATAATGTTCTTCGGTGTGATGTCGTTGTGCAATACAAAGGACTGTTGCACTGCATCCACAATGCAAATCATTGCCCACGCAAGTTCAGTGCGCCTGCGTCTATATGCCATGAGTCGTTTGGCTTCTTGCATTGATTGGGGAGTTGCATGGTAAGCCAACTCCCCAATTTCATCTGGATCTCGGTTCTTCTCATCAAGGGTAAACATGGCGCCGAGAGTACCGCCATTCCACCATTGCGAATAACACTCCATGGTCATGTCATTTATAGCAAAGAATTTGATGACCCCTGGATGCTCGCACGGACATACCAATGCCTCGATGGACAACTTCTCCCTGGACTTCTTCAATTCATCCACACGCAAGGCTGACTTCCCAGCTAATTCCATATTCTCGGGAATATGTTTTGAATTTTGAACACATACTTTGCACACCCTCCCATGCCCTCTTTAATTGCTATGGCCGGACAAAGGAACCACCACCACTCCTCTTTCAAGGAAAACCACTCCTCCTGCAGCTTGTTGACTGAAGGCCAAGTTCTGACTTTGTTGAAACCACGGAGCGGAACGGATGTTGCTTGAAGACAATCCACGCACTGCATCATGCCACCAATACCGCTTCTTGTGCAACAAACTCAATGCTTGTTGTCTGGGCACTACACTCTTCTCAAAGCCTTTTATTTTTTCCGCAACTTGGGCAAGGTTGAGGATACACGTTTGCACTTGTGACTCCAACCAATGATCGAAGCATTCTTTCGTGCGGTCTTCATGCCACTCATCCGCGCTCATTGTTGTCCAGAACATGTGGTGGAACTTTTGTTTAATTTTATCCACTCCCTGTAATCCGCATGAGACGTATGTTGAGTTCAACTGCAAAATCAAATACTGATCAAAAAATTCCAACGCCACTTCATGCAGTTTGCGCGTTGCACCCTTGCTTGGCCACTTCTCCGGATTTGTAGCCTTGTGCCTCCTTCGTTGTTTTTTCTTCCCCTTTGAAGACTCTCCGCCCCCCACAGCAGCTACGGACCCTTCTGCAGCTACGGCCTCTGAAACGGGCTCTGGTGATTCCGCATCCGGGTCCATAAGCGGTGCATCTCCAACACCTGTCCACCAATCATCAACCTTTCTCTTCGAGAAATCGCGACCAGCCATCGTGACAGTAACAAGTAACAAATAATCAAAATAAAAGGAATTAGGAATTCGTCTTCCACAAAGTGAAAACCGCCCCCCTTATTCCTCAAAAAAGCCTCTACCCAGCACCCGCGCTCGCAAGCAAGGACTGCAACCAATCCAAGACAAGAGAGCACCGTCAGAGCAGGAGAGACTATGGCGAAAGTACCCTAAAAGCAGTCTTATATACCCATTTCACGTGCATGAGGTGAACTGACCCCCTCGCTCGGCCCTCCGGGCCGACCTTATTTTCCGCACCATTCCTTTTTTGCAAATTCTGAATTCATAAAGACCCCTAATTAGTTCAATCACATCAAATAATAACCCTCGATCGGCCGAAAATAGAGGGCTTTTCTTTACATGCACCCTTGGTAAGGCCGAGCGAGGGGGTCAATCCACCCCAATCATTCACGTCGACGGACAGGCCGTCGAGAGGACGGCCAGAGCATCCAGGGCCGTCCAAGGCGTCTAGACGACGGGAAGGCCGTCCAGAGGGACAAGCCGTCCAGAGGGACAAGCCGTCCAGAGGCCAAGCCGTCCAGCCCGCGGACTGGCCGTCGAGAGGACGGGAAGGCCGTCCAGGGGGGGAGACCGTCCAGCCCGCAGACTAGCCGTCGAGAGGACAGGAAGGGCGTCTAGGGGCCAAGCCGTCTAGCCCGCGGACTGGCCGTCGAGAGGACGGGAAGCCCGTCCATGGGGGGAGACCGTCCAGCCCGCGGTTTTAGGCCTGAGGACGGGAAGGCCGTCCAGCCCGCGGACTGGCCGTCCAGGGGGCCAAGCCGTCCAGCCCGCGAACTGGCCGTCGAGAGGACGGGAAGACTTTTGAGAGACGGGAAGGCCGTCGAGAGGGCGGGAAGGTCGTCGAGCGGGCCATTCAAAACAGTGCTGGCCGAGTGTAATTCATTTCTAATCCTTGTTCGGAGAATTTTTCATTTATGTGGTTTGGCACTCTCAGACTTGTCAGGACAGGTGTCCTCCCTCTCAATCGGGCATTAGACTACGGTGGCGGGTAGTTTAAGAGTGCTAACTTAATGTTCACACTTGTTTCAATTAGAGGACAAATAAATACCAGAGATGACATTCAAATGCTCAAAAAACAAGGTTTAATGCTCATTTAGAATGGAATTATATTTTGTTGCACGTAAATAATGGAAAAAACATAGCAAAAACCATAGAAGGTCAAATTGAAAACTTCTTAATGTCAGTCCTAGAATGTTCTATTTGGATGTTCATGTTAACATTTGATTCATACTAATTGCACCCATTTTCACGAAAGTTGTTGGCATTGGGCAATGTTTTTTTTACAAAAATTCCAGAATCTCGCAATCTCTTAAAATAATTTATATTCTGTAGGGCTCAAATTTGAATTCAAATGAATTTTATCAATTATAACTCGAACAATTTCACCTTTGGAATTATTGTATTTTGATTCCATCCTTCCCTGCATGTAAGTGCACCTGACAATTTAGTATTTTGATGAATTTTAAACCCTGTCTACACTAATATACTAAACTCAAAGTCTCAAACGTACAAACATTCAATAACTTACTAAGCCCGGATCAAATATACAAAGACCAAGACAATAAACCACCCTCTAAATGCTCTAGTTAAAGGTAGTAAGATTAAAACTCTGAAATGGTTAATTATGAAATAAGTGAAAGACCTCCTAAACAACATATGTCATATGCATATCATTGATTAATGTAAAACATTGTTTTGGCTTTCCATTCATACATTACAGAAAAAGAATGTAGCCCTATACATCTAAACTTAAGAATGTTTTACCTTCTAAAGATATTGTTATGCCGTTTTTTGGTGTCTTCAATATGTTTTATAAAACTTTGATTTTAAATCATTAATCTATTTTTTTCCAATTCAAACTTCAAAGACTACATCTCGATCAAGTTTTGCACTTATAATGCCAACTAAAAAAAGGAAGAACATTTTTTGTGGTTTCCGGTCCATGCTAGGTTTTGAAATAAATCCTATAGGACAATATCCTAAATCCCAAACCCTAAACCCTAAACCCTAAACCCTCTTCACTGTTGCAATTTTAAGAGTATTTGATGTTCAAGTTTATGTAACTATAGCAAATAAGAGTGGATTGGTGTAATAAAATTGAAATGCAACATTGAGTACATGAACTTCACATTTTTGTGGTCTTTATATTTTTTTATGGCTTCTAAACTATAAAGCAACTAACGGTGAATTATTATAGTTTTTCATATGGATTGTTTATTAATTGCTTATGTAGTACCGTATGTTAACCACTAAACTGACTAAAGTCCCAAGGCCTCTTTTCCATCCTATATCTGAAATAAATTGCCATTTCTATAGTAAAGAATGTAAAAAAAAAAAATGAATGTATTTAGGACTTTAGGCCTTTAAGGTGCACATCTACTTGTAGTATGTAAGATCTCATACTAGAGTACTAGAGTAGTGTTCAATTGACCGGAAGAAATTTCACAAACTTTGCCTATATAGAATTGTAGATTGCAAGATATTTACAATAAACTTCAACCTCGGAACGCCCAACGACATCATTTAGTGCCAATTTGATGGCAATTCAATCACTTCAATGAGATGGAAAGATTGTGGAAGCGTTCAATTCATTTTTCGGGGACCTTCCATGTTGAGTTCCAAAGTGTATCCAAATGATTTTGTAGTCTTTCCGATATTTGCCTCTACGTAATTTAGAGTTTAGGAAAAAAAAAAAAAAAAAAAATGCTACTTTAGTGTATCTTGGGAAGTTGTTGCTCCTTAGTCTAAATCTGAAATTTATCCCCCAAATTGATATTTTCTGAGTTTGAGTCTAACTATAAGGCAAAAGTTCATTTTCTCTAGTTCCTATTTTATGTAAAATCCCCCAACACGACCCTAAAAATGAAACTTCATTATTGCGATTTGCACTTCGAATGTGTTTTTAATGTCTACTATATTTAATACATTCTAAATAAATCATGAAATGGAAATTAAGTTTATGCTATGATCGATTCTAATGTCATTATCCTTGTGATATAAGGTAAACCTGCCTATGACAGGCAGAATGACTGATTTGTTGTATTGCCTTTAGCAAAAATAATCAAATTTTTTCCATACAAAGACACATGTGAGAAATGAAGAACGCAACTGGAATTTTATTTTTTGGATTAAATATGATTTTTTTAAAAATTTTGAAGTGTACTGTCCAATAAGCCCAAAAGAGTTTGTAGACTACCCCAAATCAGCAGAAAATTGTTTCCATGATGGTCATCTTCCCACTTAAAACAGTCATAACATGTTCTAAGATGGCTACAAGACTTTCTAACATGGACATGACATGAAGAAATAAAAAAACTGCTTTTTACTAAAAATAAAAAATCAATTTTCAAAAGAATACCCATAAAATTTTTAAAGGGCCGTCCAGGACGTTCAGCAGGCCGTCAAGAGGATGGGCGGGTCGTTCCCGACCAGGGACAGGCCGTCGAGAGGACGGGCAGGCCGTCCCAGACCACGAACAGGCCGTCGAGAGGATGGGTGGGCCGTTCCCGACCAGTGACAGGCCGTCGAAGAGACGGGCACCCCGTCTTTTTGGACGGCCTTTCCGTCCAAGAGACAGGTAGGCCGTTCTAGAGGACGGGTATCCCGTCGAGGAGACGGGTTTGCCGTCCACGAGACGGGTATGCCGTCCAGGAGAGGGGTATGCTGTCGAGGAGACGGGTATGCCGTCCAAGAGACGGGTATTCCGTCGAGGGGACGGGCAATTCGTCGAGGGGACGGGCAGGCCGTCGAGGGGATGGGCAGACCGCCGAGAGGACGGAAAATCCGTCCGTCCAAGTCTCGGGCGGCGGTGTAATTATTTTCCGAACCTGTCGAGGGCGCCCCGAACCCGTTGACGGCGTCCCAACCCTGTGTCGGACCTCTGTAGACGTATCGGCCGTCCATTCCAGGGCTGTCCCATGCCCTGGACGGTCTGGATTCGGGGGGGGACGGGATGATGTTATATTAATTATCCTGCCTAATCGGGTCGGTAATTGGGGGGTATAAGTAAACTTTTTTGGACAGTTTACGTGCTTCCTCTTTTGAGTTGCACTGTCCGAGCTTGAGAAAGCTTCGCTCTGCAATTTGAGGGGAAGTGTTATACATTTGACATTGTTTTGCCACATTTCAGTTGCCTTCACGCAACAGAAGGCAAAGCAAATTGTCATTGTATTTGCATATAGTATCGTGTGTGTCATTTTACAGGTATCAAGAATGGACGTAGAGGATGTAGTAGGAGGTTCGGGACCTAGAGGTGACCCCCCAGGAGGTTTGGGACTTGGAGGTGACCCCCCAGGAGGTTTGGTACCTGCAGGTGAACCCCCAGGTAGAAGGAAGAGAGGAAACAGAGCAACCTTGGATTGGGGCACACTTAATGCCGAAGAGGTTATGGCAAAGCCTGGGTGGTTGGAGGCAGATGGCCCATGGACAAGAGTGATATGTCGTCAATATATAGATTGGGCCCACATCAACCGCCATTGGCCACACGACCGGTACGAGGTGCACGTGAAATCTGGCGTGGTAAATATTGACCAGTGCCAACATCCGCACTTCAAGAAGAGGATGATTGAAGTATCATTGGCACTTTGGGGGCAAGATCCAAGAAAGACGGGACACTTTCATTGTGCCAAATGGCATATGCGGAGGTTTTTCTTGGCAAGGATGTGGACTGGAGCAGCTTTTTGGGCAAATCGCGGAATAATGCATTTCCAAATCGAACTTGCCACATTGCACCAAATCCTATTGTGCCGTTGGACAATGTACCAAATCTTGCCGTGCCATTGGATGATGTCCAAAATGTGCAAATGGACGTGGTTCCACTGGCAGAGCGTCTAGGGACGGAGTTGATGGAGATAGAAGTTGGTCAGGGCAGCGGTCCAGATGTAAACCAACAAGCTGTGATTGGTGGAGTGCAAGCTGACGGTGAAGAAGTAATTCGCTTGCGCCAATTAGTACAAACACTGCAAGCAGAAAAAGAAGAAACACGACGACAACATGCTGCAATGTTGGAAGTTCATCATGCAAGGATGCGGGCCGTTCAAGATGAAAATGTGCGCCTCATTGCACGTGAAGCCGAGCTCGTAGAGCGTGAAAGGCGGGTCAGCACAGACTCAGTTCCACCACTCGATCTTGTAGTGGAACGTGCTACATACGATGCAGATGAAGACACACCAGGCCCGAGCAATACATTTGAGTTTGTGCTGCGATCACGATCCACTTTTCCAAGTGCAGAAAGTACCACATTGGATATTATGCGTGCACGTGCTGAGCGAGTTGAAGCAGAGCTTGGAAGTACTCGCACAAATATAGAAGAATTAACAAACGCCATGCGTGCTTTGGAACTTTGTGCCAACAACGCCGAGGCAGAGGTGGCGGTGGTTATTGCAGCTCGAACAACCTTGGAGCAGACCATGACCGCATTGAGTGTTGAAAATATGCGCTTGGTTCAAAATCCTCAGACGGAGCAGAGGCTGCTTCAAATGTGCAACATGAAGTTGACATGCATCTTAGCGCTAAACGAGGCTGAGCAAATGCAACGTGAAGTGAGGAGAGTGGGTGCAGAATTCAATGATGGCGGTCAACGTTATTTTGGCTTGACCTCGTGGCCTCGGGTGGCAGAAATGTTCATCGATGATTTGCCAGTGTTTAGGGAGAATTCAAGCATAGATTGGAATGCCCGTCCAGACTTGGAATTCCAATATAATATCGATCGCCAACGGTACGGGCCACCCAACAACGATGGCATTACGCCACTAGTGTGGCCTTCCGTTCCAGATTTTGTAAAAGATGGAACAACATGTATAATGTGCCAACAACCATTTGGCCCCGAGGGTGGATGGAATCTTGGTACATGTGGCCATCTATACCACCCCGTGTGTCTTATTCCACACATGGTCACCAGAAAGAGATGTGCGCAATGCAGGGCTCCATTTCATGCACGACTGTACAAAATGTTTGGCCTTCAAGACCACATGCCTCAATATTACGAGTACAATGAAGAAAATTTACCGGGCCCCGGTAATAGAGTACATTGGGGGTCCGACATGACATGCTTTGGAAGTGGGGCCACCACAACCGACACCTCCCGGCAGGAACGGTGGCTGACATACCATAGACGAGTGACGCCCAAATGACAGAGGTGATCAGGAGGGTGTTTGGAGACAGTGATCCAGGGCGTCGACTATATTTTGGTCAGATTGCCAGTGGACACTGGGACCCAGAACGCTTAATTTTTATACACGCACCACATCCACAACGCATCATGTTTAACTCTCAAGGCCAGCCAGTCGGATTTGAGGGGGAATTGAGCTATGAGGAAGAAATGGCGTACATTGAAGACAATACCTTCCATGAGCCAGCCCTCGTGAATGATATTTTTTCCCACTTACATGATAGATACGATATAGAAGCACTTCAGCTTCTGAGGACTTTGGAAACGCAACAAGAACTGCAGCAATTTTTGAGAAATAGCATAGCACGCGCCGTTGTAATCGAAGATGTAGACTAGATTGTGTATAACTAGATAGATGTATAGAATTAAATACCGAAAGTTGTACAAAGTGAACGTATGTAATTATGTAAAGCCTTTATTAGTTTCCCATGTACTTCAACGGATTTATAAAATATGTACATTTATTGTTTTCTTTCCACCTCGTGTATTGTTGCTTCGCCTTTGTCAATTTTTGTAATCTATTGGACCTTTTTGTAATAGTATAGAAGAAGCTTGTATGCTTAGATGGTAGGTAAAAGAGTGTTCTATTTTATTTTTGGTGAAGCCCTAAAGTCCAAAGTCCATTTTTTGGCCCAAACCATCCTAAACCACCACTTTTGCTATGTTCACCTATGAATTAAATTTTCCAATTTATATTTTGAATCGAACCAAAGGATCTTGTTCTACACTTGTCTTAGATGACGTGATAAAAAATTTGTGATGTTTGACCGTATGGATTGAAAGTTATTAGCATTCAAAGTGAAAGAAACAAATTTATTTTAAGAAGTTGCTAGGATTGCCCGCTCCACAAAAAACCCATAACTTTTCCATTCCTAATCCAAATGGGATGAATGAAAGCCTCCCATTTAAAAGAAAATACAATCCAACTGGAAAAAAAACATACAAATTTGTATTTCATTTTTTTGTGGATTTTTTTGTCTACCCGGAGTCTTAGACCGCCCGGTGTCCCGATCTCCCCTGTTTGAGGTTATTGTGGCATACCCTTTTCTCCTAGGCACCGATTGGAATAGAAATTGTATTATGAATAAACTCATAAGTTTATCTATCATTCCATGTTATCATTCTTATGAAAAAGTTTTCAAAAGTTTTAGTAAAAAATGAGATCATAGGAGCCTATCGAAAATCCATTTTGTCCCTGGCAGAAAGGACAATGAGAATATGTTATTTTAGGGGCTAAGAAATAAAAACAATGGAAATTCTTTACCAAAGCAAGAAATAAGTAACAAATTATTTGATTGCTTCATATTTGATGAAATCTCCTTTAAGTCTTTAGAATTAAACCAAAAAATAATTCACGTTTTGTAACTTTTGTTCTATTAGTTTTAATGTTTTTTTAGTTGGACTATTGATTGACTACTCCCTCATGTTTATTTTTAAATCCAAAGTTTACAAATTAAAGTATTGAACATTTTCCATTTTTTCTCAAATGGCATTATGGAAATCAAGTGATCAAAGTTTAATATCTTGCAATTGCTAACTTGATAAGGTCACACTACATGAAATTTATTTGAAAATCAATTGAAATAAATGACTTTATGAATGGCGATCCTATACTTGAAAGTCTTAAATTGAATAGATTCTAATTTTTTTTTTTTCATTTCATTTCAAGGTGAACATGGAGAAATGCCAACTTGGATTTTTTTTTGGCAATAATTAGCATAGGGCCTACATGGCTACACGGATTAATATTTTTGAATTTCTTGCCATATAGTCAATGTAAAATCAATTTAGCAACTTCTCTAATTCAAAATTCAATAACAAACTTTAATCCCTAGAATCCTAGATGCCCAAGGCATGTTTTGAGCTTCTACAAATTTGCTCTAAATTGAACAAAATGTTAACATTTTGATTAGATGACTAGGCGTATCAATTCCAAAAAAATTGTAACCATATAAATTCAAACAAGACATATTAGGGGCTCATAGGTTGCTAAAACACAACAATATCACTTATAGAGTAAATGATTATAATGTTTGAACATGAGGGTGTTAAAACTACAAAAATGATGTGAAGTCTTCTAATCCTCTTTTTAGTTTTTACAAGTAAAATTAAAAAAAATTTAGACCACAAAAATATGAGGTTAAATTGCCGAACATGTATAACCCCAAACAATTTATGGCTTTTAAAAATATACTCCATATATTTTTTTAAATTAAAAAAAAAATTTGAATGTGATTTTTTCTCCAAGATCTTGTGTTTTCGAGGCACATTTCCAAAAGCTCTCAATGCTACAAGAAGTCAAGATTGCAATGGGTACCCTTGCACAAAGTCTTGAAACGAAAAATCACTATCATTTATTTTTAAGAATAGACTATTGATGCTATAACTAGACTTCAAGAAGAACTTACTAAAAATAGCAACTTGGTTAGGTTTTATTTAACTTCAAAATTTTGTCAACACCAGATTTGGGTGCTTCGGGCATTTAAGCCAAAAATCCAATCCCACCCGTCCAATCTATTTTTTCGTCCACAGAACCGTCTAGTTACCCGTCCAGATGTCCGTCCACCCGCCCGTCCAATTACCCGTCTACTTAGCCGTCCAGATGCCCGTCCATCCGCCCGTCCAATTACCCGTCCAGATGTCCGTCCACCCGCCCGTCCAATTACCCGTCTACTTAGCCGTCCAGATGCCCGTCCATCCGCCCGTCCAATTACCCGTCTAGATGCCCGTCCACCCGCCCATCCAATTACCCGTCCACCCGCCCGTCCACATGCCCGTCCACCTGCCCGTCCACATGCCTGTCCACCCGCCCGTCCAGTTTTCCATCCACATACCCGTCCATCCCGCCCGTCCAGATACCTGTCCACACAACCGCCCCCCCTCCCGTCCACATGCCTGTCTAGATGCCCGTCCACATGGTCGTCCAGTTTTCCGTCCAGATACCCGTCCATCACGCCCGTTCCGTGCCCGTCGACGGAAGCTCGCCGCTTGTCGGCGAAGAACGTCCATCCATTTCCGTAGTTTTCATCCTCTGTCAACGATTCTCGTCCAAATTTCATCCTGACGGACGCCGGGGTTGAATCCTGATGTCCGTCCGGACATGCTGATAGACGGACAGGACGTGACGGGGACAACCCTGACTCGATCTTGTAGTGGAACGTGCTACATACGGTGCAAATGAAGACACACCAGGCCCGAGCAATACATCTGAGTTTGTGCTGCGATCACGATCCACTTTTCCAAGTGCAGAAAGTGCCACATTGGATATTATGCGTGCACGTGCTGAGCGAGTTGAAGCAGAGCTTGGAAGTACTCGCACAAATATAGAAGAATTAACAAACGCCATGCGTGCTTTGGAACTTTGTGCCAACAACGCCAAGGCAGAGGTGGCGGTGGTTATTGCAGCTCGAACAACCTTGGAGCAGACCATGACCGCATTGAGTGTTGAAAATATGCGGTTGGTTCAAAATCCTCAGACGGAGCAGAGGCTGCTTCAAATGTGCAACATGAAGTTGACATGCAGCTTAGCGCTAAACGAGGCTGAGCAAATGCAACGTGAAGTGAGGAGAGTGGGTGCAGAATTCAATGATGGCGGTCAACGTTATTTCACTACAAGAAAACTGCCAAATATATGTGACTGCAATATGTGACTGCAAGGAAAATGCGATTGCCGCGCGACTAGCACCTCCGTAATTGCACCGGCGGATTTGTGCAGAAGGGCTGAGTCATGGAGCAGTCGCGCTCGTGACTGCGAGATGAACCGGAACTACGGGGTACCATTTCATCCACGACAATTGTCGGAAACGATGAAGACGTGTTGATGTGGCATGCTAGTCAGCAGGCGGTTCCCCGACTCTGGGAACGAATGCGTGGTTGTCACAGGGGGGTCACTTGTAGTGACTTCTGAGAAACTTCTCCGTGACTTCACCACGACACTGTGTCGCGACTCCAGCGCGATTGCTTAGCAGTCTAGGATTCTACCAAAGAGAAGGGCTACAAAGAAAGGGTTAGGGTTCTTGTGGGAGCTTCACCTACAGTGGGTGGAGTTCTATTAAAGGCGAAGAGAGGTGATTCCATCTCTGACATACCACAAAAAGGTAATTATTGCATTGTTTCTTTCACATAGCTCACCCCTAAAGGGGTGGCATGAATTTTTAAACTATAGTAGGTCGGCCACACCCCCAACAACGCGTCAAGCATTTGCACAGTGGAAATTTCAAAATTATGCAGAAGGGAGGCGGTTTTAAGACCATGTCTTAAAAGAGATCTCAAAATATGATTGAGGTTGTTCAGAATGGGCCCTTTGTCCGGGTGCGGAGTCATACATAAAATGAGACTTCTATACGACTTGAGCGCGACTTCGACTTCACTTGGTAATGACTGAGAGACACTATGTGCTAGTCGGCCATGGAATTGTGACGCTAGTATGCGACTTGTGCTAATAAGTTGTCTTCTATAGACAACTCTATAGCGCCCACTAAGTTCACACTTTGCATTGTTCGAGGTAGCTGTCCTGGGGCTACTAACCCCACGCTGTCCACCGTGGTACTGATGAAGGCATCTGCGGTGTCAACGACTTCCCGCTTTGCTCTTGCTTCTTTGCGTAAGACAACTTTCCAACCCGGTCTGTCGACCACATCTGAGAAGAAAACTTGCGTCGCTTGGCTAGGAAAGATGAAGGGCTCTGACAAGCGAGGGAGTTTGTGGCGGAAGTTAACAACCAAAAAGCCGTCATCATCTCGGATGTATGTTGGATTCCCTCGATTGTCAAACGGCTTCACCCACTCACATTGCAGCAGGATCACGGGCGTCTGCAATGCTCCGTAATCCAAGAGCAATATGTCCTGGAGAACGCCAACGTATGGAACTGATGCATCTTCATCACTTTCGACAGGCAGTGAAAAAACCGATGCGACGCCGGTGTTGTAGCTCACCATTCGAGCAGATGTGTCACCATCAACCCGGAACCGGTTACCAAATGCCAAGATCCTTGTGTATCGAGTGGCCACTCGGGATGGCTTCTTGCTTAACAAGAGGCGATCCATGTCGTCCGGGTTCCGGAGGTTCAACTCAGACTCATCCACAGTATTCATAATCCAGTCTGTGAGTGCTATAGTAGACGGATCTTGCTCAACCTCAGTCTGCCATTTCCTGCACAAACATAGCCAACACGCTCACTGGTCCGTCTACAGCTTGTAAGGAAATATAGAAAAAGGGCGAGAATAGTAAAACACTTAAGGAACGTTGCGGGGGGCTCGATCTGGCGTGACTAAAATCTTACTACAAACAGTTGCGCGGAAGTTGGAAGGTTACGGAGGTACGACTGGGGAGTGACGGAGAAGTGACTCAGAAGTCACTTCTCTACTACTCATAGGCGACTTCCAGCCGACAGGGGGGAACCGACAAGCTGTGACCGAGAGAGGCACAGATGCATGAAGGGGTCGGTGAAGACTGTGGCCAATTCCGAGGGATAGGCCTTCTGGTTCTAGGGTGTATGAACGACTTACGCGTTCAGATCCTCCATAATGGACACGTTTGTTAGAACGTACTAGTGAGCGACATCTCGAAGCTCGTGGCTCATTACATAAGGCCTTCCGGCGCCTTGCAGCACCTCCTCAGCGTCACCATATTCCTCATCTTCGTCCCAAACACGTCTCTGTGTGGGCTCAAACCGCTGCAAGTACACCGTGATGAAACCCAGGCACTCTTCTTTCAAGTATCCTTCAGCCATACACGCTTCCGATCGTGACATGTTCCTCACGTAGTTTTCAAGACCTTCATGTAACGTTCAACTGGATACATCCAACGGGCGCTCACAGGTCCACAGAGGTCAAGTTCCTTCGCGAGATGATAGGGAAGGTGAGTCATTATGTCAAAAAAGGAAGGCGGAAACTCTATCTCCAACAACGCCATGCTTTCCGCAACGTCGATCTCCAATGATGCAAAGTTCGTTGGATTGTAAACCTTTATGCACAAGCGCCGGAACACCTTGCACATTCTCATGACAGCCAATCGTGGCCCAGGTTGCATGAGCCCCCTAAGTGCCAATGGCAGCATCTGCTGCATCAACACGTGGTAATCATGCGACTTCAGGCCGCCAAAATTCTTTTTGCGAATGCACTTGCCAAGGTCTGAGGAATAGCCAGATGGTGTCTTCAAGGCCTCTAGGCACCTTGCAAACTTCTCAAATTCGTGATCCAACATAACATACGAAGCTCGAGGCTTCAGCATCTTCCCTGGGTTACGGGGATTTGGGGTCAGCCAAAGATGTCTGTGCAAATTCCGCCTCTGCAAATCTCGCCTCACTTTCACGGTATCCTTCTTCCCTGTTATTGTTTTCAAGAAGTTCTTGGACAGATTCATCTCACAATGCATGACGTCCAAGGTGTACCGAATAAGAAGCTTCTGCGGAGTACAAAAAGCGTGGAGGGGTCAATAACAACACTTCATTATTTACAAGTTCAGCCAAGGGTAGGCACTTATACCATGGACAAGACGGAATCCGGGAAATGGAGCCCCCGCTGACAGTAGCAAAAGTCACTCACAAGTCACCGTGAGAATAAGCCGCAACTTCCACACTACTCTTATGTGACTAACGAGACACTGGAATAGTAGCTTCAAAGTCACCTATAAGTTGCCTTCATGCCTGAGGGAGTTCACAGATCAATTGCACTCACCTGCCAGTAGGGCAATCTGTGAAGACTGCTCAATCGCTTCACGCCATGCACCTTTGAAGGATCCCCGGTTGCACCATCCTTGTATCCCGCTGCCCTCCACGCCTCGCAGTTCTTAGCGTGCTCTATTTGTTCCTCCACTGTGACTTCACGTGGTTTAGGCCTGGTTTCCATTTCGCCGTCAAAGTGGTCCTTCATTGCAGCCGATCTGTATGGATGATCTTCAGGCAACTATCGCCTAGTCCCAGCATACGTCTGTTTGCCCAACTCTACGGAGTGCTCAGCGCCCAGGTCCACACCACACCAAGGACACGTCGCATAACCTTGATGGGAAAACCCTCCCACTATGCCGTACCCTGGGAAGTCATGGATAGTCCACAACAGCATGGCCCGTAGCTGAAATGACCTGCAGCCTACTTCCTTTGTCACGTCGTACACAGGAACACCTTCCCATAACTCCAGCAACTCGTCCACGAGGGGTGCAAGGTACACGTCGAAGTTCTCCAACGTCACGGACTCTTTACCTGGAATCAACAAGGCCAAGAGGAGGAAAAACTTCTTTGTAGTCAACCACGGCGGGATATTGTAATTCAACAACACAACTGGCCACGTGGACCAAGATGACCTATTCTGCTTGAACGGGTTCACTCCGTCAGCTGCCAACGCAAAGTGAGTGTTCCGGGGATCATTTTGGAAGCTAGGGTCCACATTCTCGTGGAAGTGCCGCCACGCCTTTGAATCACATGGATGCCGGACAAGGCCGTCCCTGCCCACACGATCACTGCGGTTCTCTACATGCTACACCATTAACTTAGAGATGGCAGGACTCCTAAACATCCGCTTCAGCCGGGGAATGATGGGGAAATGACGCAAGACTTTTAGAGGTAGAGCACGTCGATCTTCGTCTTTGTATCGGCGTCCTCCACACTTAGGGCAACGTACGGCTTCCGCATGCTCACCGCGGAATAGTACGCACCCTTTCTCGCATGCGTGGATGGTGTTGTAAGTGAGACCCAATTTTGCGGTCAAGACCTTCGCTGCATGGTAGGTTTTTGGCAATGTGTTGTTCTGCGGAAGAAGGTGTAGATGCAAGATACTAAACAACTCATTTGCACAATGATTGCTCACCCCGTGAACCGTACAGAGATTCATGAGCAAAACTGTAGCTCCAATCTTGCTGGATCGGGCGCCATCATATAAATGCTGCATGGAATCCTCCAATGCTTGGCCATCCGTGTCCTCGTCGGGCTCAGCCCCATCGACAGGTATACCCGTTGTAGGCGGGTTTGGGTCATCCCTGCACTCCTCCGCCGCCGCTGTGTCCTCCCCGTCCGGATCCTCCCCCAAAAAATCTGCGTGGACAGAGTCCGCAATGGCAAACGCATCGATCACCTCACGATGCACTTGATTGGCGGCATCTGTGACTTCATCCTCATGCTCCACAGCTTGTTCAATCATGCCTGCGGTGTCCACATTCACGTCAACTTCAACCGCTTCTGTCGCCGCTAGTCCCAAGAATTGCTGCTCCCATTCTTCGTTCGAAGTGTCCCTGTCACCTGGACCTCTCCAAATCCGACAACTTGGATGTTTGCCATTTCGGAGGAGGTGCTCTTTCATATTCCGAATAAGTAACTTCCTTCCTCCACGACATTTGTTGCACGGACAAGCCAACCTCTTCAAGTGGTGCTCGGAAGCCCTCCGGAGCTCTCTACTCCACAGCTTGTCATCCTGCAGCCGCTGCCGCCGACTGTCAGTGCATGGAAGTATTGGATCCATAACTGCCACTAGGTTCAGGAACTCCAAATCCAATAGCTTCCCTGTGTTCAAGTCATGGGCACAGATAAGAAAACCACATGACGAAGTAGTACGCCATGCCGCAAGCTTCAAGTTGTAGGTGCAAATGTAGTGAGGATTCATACGCGGAACTCCTACTCGACTTCTGAGTGACTTGTATATGACTCGGTCATGACTGGGGACGGGTTGCCCGCTAATGGTGGCGTTGTCAACCAAATTCAAAGGGAAGTGGAGGTAGTCAGCGCATGCCCGGGTCTCAATTGCCCCCAAAGCAGCTGACTCCTGGTTCCGAGTACATGCGCACTTTTCTTCAATACTAGGACAGCACATGCGCTTTCGGTGCGACATTGCATGGGAGGCACAATGGACATGAAACAAAGTAGAGACAACAGTGCCGTCCTTTTTTTATTTTCTATCAATTTTGGAACAAATCAGCCACAGAGAGATCCTCTTCTTGGCACGGACCTGAAAATGTTGCAGCGGAGATCACAGGTTATGAAACCACCTCCAATTCTAACTGCTCGAAGATATTCCTGTAACTGACTTTCGGTGGGGGCTTCCTAACTTCAAGCTCACTTGTAGTTCCCCCGCCAAATTCTGAGCGCTCAAAGATATGCTTGTAACTCACTTTTGGGGGGCGATTCCTACCTTCAAGCTCACTTGGGGATTCAGGATCTGGCCATTTGCTTGTGCACACACTGTGTCAAGACTTAGTGAGTGAATTCATGTACGTGGTTTTAGGTGCAAGGGGGGGTGGACGATACTACTTAAGGATGTTGAAGTCCAGCGTGGGGCGCTTTTCGCTTCGGCAGTCTCCTGCAAGCGTACATCATCCTCAGAATCTGGCGTGACCTGGATGCGTATCTTCCTACGCTGCAGTGGTTTAGGCCCTCAACACTCGGCGCTTCGGCATTTCTTTCAATGACTAGTGAAAACGGCAGGCGGTTTTGTGTTGATCACGACGAGGAGATCTAAGCACACAAATGGACAGATCACAAGGTGCTCCTAGTACCTGAAACTCTTATGTTGGTGATGTCGCTCACTTGGCCACCACTCCAAGACGACTACGTTAGTTACCTTGCAGTCATGGGAGAAGACGCAGACTTGGCCACGACTTAGCCAAGTGAAGGGGAAGTTCACATGTACAAGAACAAACCAGAGGAGCACAATGTGAGCAACAAATTCAGAGGGTTCACGGTAGGTGCGGTCTCCACAGATGTACCAGCTGGTCTAATGATTGACGACTTATTTGGGTCTGGGTACCACCCAGAATTACTTCACCTTCTGAGGTGACGGTCAAGTTCCTTCGCTAAAGGGGGACCTGGAGCTCTTTACCTGGCATTCTTTCAGCGTTTTCGTGTTAATTTCCGCTGTAATTTGCATTGCCACCCTAACCCAATGCTGCCATTCATATTCATTAGGAGATCCGTTGTGTCCTCAGACACCCTCGTCACATCACACTCATAAGATTGAACAACCGCAGCGTGACACTTTGTTCACATCTAATAGCGTGGAGAAGGTAAAGACAGTCTACGCTGGTCTTCTGGGGATTTGCAACATTGAGAAGTCACCTTGGAGTCGCGAGGAAGTCGCCGGAGTGTTCAATGCGACTTACCCGTGACTATGTGAAGTCGTGGGTGCGGGTTGGGTCCGCAGTCCAACATCCACCAGCGGGGTTCTCACTAACTCTCCGTTACAGCACACACGCATCTAGTGAATTGATGTATATAGGGTGTCCCCCCTATGAATAGATGTGTAGGGTTCATGATTCAGGGGTCACCCTATCAATTCACAACCATAACAACATCAATAGCAAATATTGCCCCTAAATCTTTCTTTCCATTTTTGACAAGTCATCAGTTATTGTATGCAATGTTATTAAATGTCCGACGCCAAATCTGCCTCTTAATTTAATCCACTAACTGATGTACGTACTTGTGATAAAAATGCACACCTGCTTCAGGCGGCACAAATCGCACTTCCTGTGGCGGGCCGAACAGAAGGGAAGACGAATCCGGAGGTTTTGAAACTGCACAGGACGGCAACTACCTTCTTCCTGCGTGTAGTTCCTACGCCTGCCCTCAACGTTGCTTTGCTCCAATGAATTTGCTGTTTTACCTGCGCACAAAGAAGTAGGCACGACATTGTGGTCAATGGACAAGAATTTGAGGTCACAGCGCGGCATGGAGTCTCCGCCACTAGAGAAGGGCGAGTACGAGCTGGCGCGGGACCAACGTGTGGCGGAAGTTCACGCAAAATTCGGGCCTCTCTTCAGCTCGCAACTTGCGCCGTGAGTTTTTCCCTTACCTTGGTCTGTAATTCAGTTCTCCTTGCAGTCGTGGGCGCACGCCATGATCGCAATCGCTGTGTCCTCCACGCCGCATGCTCCGCCTTCACGTGGAGCCTGCACTCCCCAAACTGGCCGCGCAATTGGAAACGCAAACTTGGCCGTCTCTCTTGCTTGGCCTACGCGTGGGCTTCTTTTCACAGCCATGGTGCAAGCCATGTGTCTCTGCCAAAGACGTTGTGGTAGGGTTAACGGTTTATTAGCTTTGAAAAACGCGCCGTGGGTATGCCTTGGACACTGTGCAGTCGTGTCGGAGTTGTGTCTGAGTCTTGGCTTCCAATGTGTGTCTTCTGTGTGACTTCACGTGAGTGAGAAAGCAGTCGCGGGGAAGTAGCGTCGGAGTGCAGTGAGTGCCGCCTTGCATTAAAAACCCATTCCTCGCCATTTGGCCACGTGGAACTGTTGGCGGTGTGGCCATGGAAGTGCATCTCTCTCGCTTGAGGCGGCAGGTGGAGCCCTAGCGGCCTTTTTTTTTTTCCTTGATTTTCTGTTTTCCTTGCATGCGGCTTGTTTTGATTTCCTTTGCGCTTGAGTTTGTTTCCTTCTTCAATTTGGCCATTGTATTATGACGCTTGCTGAACCCTAAACCACCTGCGGCGCATAGTGAGAAGGAGTCCGAGAAGAAACGCAACCGTGAGGGCCAATTCGCCGAGAGAAGGGTCCAGAGGTTGTGCGTAGAAGTAGAAGGCAGCGGGGCCTCCGAGGACGGAGCGCGAGGGGGAAGCGCAGTCGTGGAGCAACAGACGACGACGCCAGAATGAGCAGCGACAGCAATTCCTCCTTAGAGGCGACGGAGTCCAATGAAGAGGCCATCACAAGGGGTGTGATGCATTTAGCTATAGCTTGTACACATGTAGAGCGGCTATGTGAAGTTGGAGGACATTGCGGTAGGTACAAATTGGCTCCCACTTTCTTTGAGGGGTGTTAGGGTTTTGGGTTCATTCCGTCTGCACTCTGCGTCGATTTCTAGAGTAGAAGCGTGACCCGAAATGCATAATCCCGTACTGGGTTCGTCCCAGAACCTGAATCGCCTCCATCATTCGGTAGGGTCCATGCCCTGCAGACCACTTTCATGCAGAATCCAACGTCATGAACCCTATAGCACTGGTTTCTTTTGTTTTCCGCCCATTCCCTGTACTGCCTCGTAATCTAATCCTGTCGGCCTCCACTGTAAATCTTCAGGTTATAAAGATCGTAGTGACCCTCCTCTTGCTCATTTTGTGTTGTGCGCTGTTGCAGAGGATGCACTGTTCGACTCCAATAGTAGCGAGGAGATGGAGGAAGCGAAGCCTTTGGTAGACAGAAGGGCAAAGCGCCACAAAGCAGCCCCTCCCTTGAAGTCGCCAAGGAAGTTGCCTGCAAGTAGGCCGTTCTTGCAGCCACCCCCACCAGTTGACGAGATGGAGGATTCAGCGTGGTAGTGGCAACCTGGGAAGTGGCTGCCGAAGCCGCCACCCCCCCGACAGCCTCCGCGGAATGCCCATGGACGATCCTCTTTGCAGGTTCGAGGGGAGGCAATGGAGCGGCAATCTCAGCACAGCAGCCGGCGGAAGAAATGAACAGCGTATGAGTTCGGGAGAGATGACAGTAAGGAGTGTCCCAACAAACCCAACTTCGTGGAAGTGCTTGACGGGGGCGAAGTGGATCTTGGCTGCTCAGGGAAGAATGCGTGGGACCTGTCGGTGCGGAATTTTGTTCCTAAACTGCTGGATATGAGCATCGTGGATTGGTCAAAGCACAAGCCTCACACTCTGCAGAAGCTGCGGGACCTTCTGGACAATGAATTTGAGTACGTTGGGTCACCTTTGAGCATGGTTGCCTTCAGGACGACAGTGACAAAGTTTATGAAGTCGGAGAGGTCTCGTTTGAAAACACGGTGGCTGGCCAGACCCGGACGACGCCGTCCCCGTCCCGGTGCATATTGACCCCGCGCAATGGAAATGCCTAATTGTATACTGGAACATGCCTTCACAGAAGGAGAAGTCCGCCAAGATGGCCATGGCACGTCAAGGTGTGAAGGGTCTTAGTGCGGTAGGCAGGAAAGGCAAAGCGGGGATGGAATCTTCACTGGTAAGCTTCCTTTTTCCGTGAATTTATGCTTATCCTTTTTTGGAAGTGCTTCTGTCGTAATACAACAAATTTTCCCCGTCTTTGCTGCCTCACCCTGAATTGCAATGTGAGGTGATCTTGGTGGATTGTGTGCAGAGAAGAAGACCGTCTACCAGCCCAGGGATTACCGACGTCGCAGATGTTGTGCGGAGTAGCAACGTGGCGAGCCTCCGCGGGGAACAGGTATTTTTGTCATACTTGACTATGCAGGCTTGCTTTTTTTCAATCTCAACATGCATTGTTTGAGGTGTCAGTGAGTTCTCTTTGAGTTATAGTTGAGTTTCAGTTATTGGTGGGCGAATGTGAGTCTGAGTGATGTGAGGGTCAGTTATCATGTGAGTCTTCCTTTTGCCGGAGGTATGTCTGATTTATGTTTTAGTTATGGCTGTGTCTATGTTATGTGTGAGTTTCCCGCCGACTGATGTGACTGCAGAGGTCCAAGTGAGTTCCCTTACTCTGGTTAGCGAGGGACATGGTAGTTGCGTTTAGCCTTCTGTGAAGTAGAAGTGTACACACGCAGTCTGCGGAATGTGTAAGTCGGTCCCATGCATTGCTTTGTGGACCTTAATCATTGAGGTGGTGCCTTGCCGGGCAGTAATCCAGCGGGACGCTGAATTGGCATGGAGTCGCGTTATAGTCAACGGGAAGTAATCCCTCAGTCGCTATGGAGTCGCATCGCAGTCATCTTGAAGTAGTGCTTAAGTCGCTTATAAGTGGAAGTGCAGTCGCACAGCAGTCCATGCCCAATACTTGGTGACTCTGTCTCGTGGAGCAGCACTTGCACTTGGTTATTTGGGGACCATAATGTCAGCGTGGGTGTATTTTGATACTAAGGGCGGGGTTGCGCAAGATTGTACTCTGCAGTGGCAACTTGACGACTTGAAGAAGGATGTAGACGGGAAGTTCGGCCAGATCATGGCGAGCACAGAAGAAATGAGGACCATGTTTGAACAGTTCATGCGGAAGTCCGACAAAGGGGACAATGGCAGCCCGTCCATAACTCATTCCGCCCTGGAGCATCAATCTTGGCGTGGTTAGAAAGGGTTTCGCGCTCCAAAGGTACTCCCAGACGCAGTAGAGGGTGTACCTGCTGTCGCTGCCTTGGTGCTGCAGAAAGGTGCTGCGGCCCTAAACCGAGAACCACCCTCACCAGTGAATGAGCAAATTGTCACCGCCCGGCATGAAGAAGTGACACTCTCTTCAGACGAGGAGATGTCCATGAAGGATCCAGCACCCAAGCGGGCAGCGCCAATTCCACTGCGTTGGAAGGTGGAGGGACGGAAAAGCCCGCCAGTTAAACCACAAGTCGCCCCGACTGAACTCGTACAGTTCACGACAACCGCCAGTGGATCCGGGCTTACCAACATGGCGGATTGCGCCGAAGTGACTGCAGCTGCAGATGCTGCAGCGGAGTTGGAGCTGCCTGCCGAAGATGGGTTACCTTCAGCGATTGCCGAAGCCGCAGCAGTCACCCTTGCCCCAGATATCGTTGCGCCTGTTGTTGTGATGCAAGCTGACGACTTCAACGAGGCTGGTGCAGCAGAGGATGTGGGGGCCGAGGAAGAGCATGCCACCGCTGAGGAGGAGTCTCACGTTGAAGAGGGTCCACTGCTGCCCCCGCCTGAGTTGCCAACGCCCATCCCAGTCGGCGTAACGAAGCGGACTCCCATCCCACTCAGCGCTACGGATCTACCCCCGGAGACACCTCAGGCAGCCGCTGAATCCTCCCCGAAGGAGTCTGTCCCGCTGGTCCGGCCAGATCCTCCCCCCCAAAAGGGAAGAAGGCGGCCAAGTCTCCAAGTAAGGTAACAACCCCCTTAGACGTCCTTAATTGCACGTCAACTGAGGTGCGGCTTCCCTTGTCACTGTCTGAACTCGTCCGCAGCCGGATCTGTCCCCGTCAGAAATTGTTGGTCTTCAATGTTCATGGCACTTTGGTGGATTGCAGTTTGCTTGGAGGGCGAAATCCTAATAGTAGAATCCGTGGGACCACAAGGACGGATGTGAGGAGAGTAGTCATGAGGCCCTGGTTGAAACCGTTTCTCTCTAGATGTTTTCTCCATTTCAATGTAGCCTTTTGGGGCAGAGCAGTGAGTCTTACATGGGTGACGTAGTCCCCACTATGCTTGCCGGTCTGATAGGGCCGTTTCAAGTCCCGTTGTTTTCTTGGGCTGGTAAGCATTGTGGCGGACCGGAGGGAGAAGAAGAGAACCTTGCATCGAGGGAGAAGAACTTATCAAAGGTGTACGACAACTGGCCTGAATTTTCGGCCATGAATACCGTGATTGTAGATAGCAAAGTCTCTAGAGTTGCTTGCAATCCGTCTACAAATGTTCTCATCACTATTCCGTTCTACGTGAAGTGGCTGCGCACGTTGGCGGACGACAAAGACTACTTAAGATGCTACATGTGGCCCTTATTGGAAGCCCTCTCATGCAGCCCCAACATCCCAAGCTTCCGGGCAAAGTATCCGCAAATTGTCACCGACTCTGTGGCGCAGATGCTTGACAAACGTAGAAATAGCTCTGGCTATGAATTCTTGACCGGTCTTGTAGGTGAGGTGCCGGGCACAGCACGTGCCCGCTGTCCAGAACTTGAAACCCTGTCGCTGCCTTCTTGCTGCCCTGTTTGATGGGTTTGGTGTGTGTGTGCAGGTCAGGAAGCTGTCGACGAGGGCGAAGGTTGCGGCAAACAAGGATGCCAACCCTAGGAGGGTAAGCTAAAATTATGCTACGTCTATTTTGCCAAACCGCTTCTTTTGTTTTAGTTTGTCTAAATGAAATTTCAGCAAGCATCCAATCGTGCGGCAGTTTTGGGTAGAAGTAGGAAGTCACAGTGTAGTTGCTGGCGAGTGACGTGCCAGTGACTTTCACAGGGGGTGCGTCAGCGATAGAACACTGGATTATCCGAGGCAGGGTTTGGGACTCTAAGGAACCGCTAATGTGGTTTCCTTTGCAGTTCAAGGTCGGGGATGAAGTATTTGTCATGAATCCGCGGGCTGTGAAGCAGAAAGTGGCGTTGGAGACCATCAGCGGTGTGCCGGGTGAACACAAATTTCACGGCCAAGATATCCCAGGTGGGTGGTAGAGGGTGGACGTGCGCGTTGTTTTGCAGGAGGGGGTCTCTTTGATGTTCCCCAATGAAAAAGGAGATCAATATATGATTGAGGACGCCAAGGGTTCTCCCGCGATGTGGGGGGAAAAGAACTTGAAGTTGGTTGCTTGAGGACCTTTTTGGTACTCTTTTGTGCAGGGATTTTTTTCATCTATAGTTTGTGTATATTGTAGTATAGTATATTGTAGTATAGCATGTAGGATAGTATACGACTATGTTCACAGGAGCAGAACATTTGTGCTCTGAGTGCTCCCAATTCCCAGTTTCTGGTTGCTGAAATCTAATGGCTATGAGTTCAAAGTTCAAGCACCCATTCTGAGTATGATGTTGTGGGTATGTCTTTGGCGTTTATCTTCATCCGTGTTATTACTTTGTCTGTTTTAGTGTTACAGTTAGCATGTAGAATTTGCCCACTAGTATGCTTGAATGGGAACCGTACTGGTTGGCTGCTCTAGTGCTGTACAGTCCACTAGTTTGCAATTGTTGATGTATCCTCTACTATACCATGACTTTAACGCGACTGCACCACAATTTTAACAATACAGCGTACTCACTACTCCGTGACTAATTCGCGACTTCACCATGACTGCCTCGCGACATACACACGACTTTAAAGTGACTAAGTAGGCACGGCTAATACCCTTCCAGGACACCCTAAACACCACTAAAATCATGCCACGTGTCAAAAGCCGATAGGCTATCAAAATCCGTACCATGACTAGAAAGTGACTGCGCCGTGACTGGCACTCCCACTAACTCCGACGAATGAACGCCTGCCACGTCTATGTCCAAACGGCGTGTGTCGGGCACACACCCTTATTCAACTCAGCCCCAGCTAGTGGATGTCTCATCCATTCTATCATCCCTCCTCCGTCATCCCTCTGTTGGATGGTGCTAATAGAATAGCGCCCGTGACTGGAATACGACTCAACTAATATGACTGCAGGGCCTGCAGTCGTATACTAGTCACGCGACTTCTATACGACTAATTTGCAGTCGTATGTGCCAGTCACATATTTGGCAGCTTTCTTGTAGTGTTTTGGCTTGACCTCGTGGCCTCGGGTGGCAGAAATGTTCACCGATGATTTGCTAGTGTATAGGGAGAATTCAAGCATCGATTGGAATGCCCGTCCAGACTTGGAATTCCAATATAATATCGATCGCCAACGGTACGGGCCACCCAACAACGATGGCATTACGCCACTAGTGTGGCCTTCCGTTCCAGATTTTGTAAAAGATGGAACAACATGTATAATGTGCCAACAACCGTTTGGCCCCGAGGGTGGATGGAATCTTGGTACATGTGGCCATCTATACCACCCCGTGTGTCTTATTCCACACATGGTCACCAGAAAGAGATGTGCGCAATGCAGGGCTCCATTTCATGCACGACTGTACAAAATGTTTGGCCTTCAAGACCACATGCCTCAACATTACGAGTACAATGAAGAAAATTTACCGGGCCCCGGTAATAGAGTACATTGGGGGTCCGACATGACATGGCTTTGGAAGTGGGGCCACCACAACCGACACCTCCCGGCAGGAACGGTGGCTGACATACCATGGACGAGTGACGCCCAAATGACAGAGGTGATCACGAGGGTGTTTGGAGACAGTGATCCAGGGCGTCGACTATATTTTGGTCTGATTGCCGGTGGACATTGGGACCCAGAACGCTTATGTCGCAACTAGGATTTTTGGTTTTCAGTTGTTTATCTAGAAAACGGAACGGAAACTATCACTTAGTATCTAGGTTTTGTTTAGAAACAGCAGAGGACGGAAAATTAGGAAAGACATTGAAATAGTGGAATAGTTGGAACGAATCCGATCCTAGCGGTGACACCTAGGAACCGGATTACAATCGGAACCTTGTCCCGAAGTAGTAGTGAACCGGATTGGGGTTAGAGAACCGGATTGGGATTAGAGAACCGGATTAGGGTTGGACCGGATTGGTGGGACCGGACCGGTAAACGTCATCATGACGACTTTTAGGTCAGGAGAGACTATAAAAGTCCAAGACCTCCTCAGTCACTCTCCATTTCCAAACGCTGTTTGGTGAGAGTGTTGTTGGGCACTCCTCGTTTTCAAGCGTTGTGAGCATGCGCTTGTGTGTGAGCGTTAGAGGTGTGCTGCAGGGTAGGTTTCCGATTGCGTACTGATTGCTGTGCAGGTTTCCGGTTGAGATCAGAGAGAGAAAGTGAGAACGGGACGTGCGGCTAGGACTGGGTGAAGTAGAATCGGAAAGGGTCAGTCTTAGATCTAGTCTGTGTCCATGCCGCAGCTCAGGCGGAACAGACCAGGGCCATCCACGTCGTCGACTCCGGTTAAACTCCGGAAGGTCGTTCCGGTTCTCCCTTCAACAGAGGAGGAGATGGAGATGCTCCGGTTGGATCTCAACCGGATGGGGTGCCAAGGTTTGCTCGACAAACCTTGGGGTTTCAAGGACAAGCGGATGGTGAAGGAGATCCAGGGGAAGTGGACCAACCAGTTTGACAACACAATCCGATGTGTTCCAGCGGAGTGGACGGAAGAGATCTGGAGAGAGGTTTACAAATTCCGGGCAGGAGGGCACGGAATGGCAAACCAGAAGGACGAGTACGTCCGGGGCAAGTTCCGAGGAGCGGTCAACCCCAAGGATGGATACACGGTGGAAGACTACATCAACGACCGGCACCGGAAGCTGTTACAGTTCCTGATCCCGATCCTCCATCCGAAGAAGCCGACAAGGGTGACAATCACCCTTGGCAACACTATTTTCGGTGCCCTAAGCGGAGATCGGAAGGCGGACTGGGCCCGGATCATGTTCGATCTGGTGGCCCAGTTAGCAACGAGGGTCGGAAGGAGTAGGCCGACACCCGTGTGTCCCTACCTCTTCCACCTCTACGAGCAACACCAGCTCCTTTTGGACTCGGAAGAGAAGAAGTGGAAGGCCCAGGAAAATCTTCTGAAGTACGGAGAATCGGAAACGGATGAGGAGGAAGAGGAAACCGGATCCGAGATCAAAGAAGAAGAAGAAGATGAAGAAGAGGCGGAGAGGCAGACCAAGCGGCACAAGACAACGTCTCCAATCGGAAGAGGATCTCCGCTCGGTGATAAGATCGGAAAGGAGAAGACACCGGAAGGGGAGAAGGCAGGCTGTTCGAAGAAGGGACCTGTTGATCCATTCGAGAAGCTGGTCAAGACCCTCTGCGACATCCGCGCGGACTACAAGGCGAAGAGAATCGCCCTGCTGCAGATCAGAGAGTTGGTGCAGGCAGCACCGGACAGCAAGTTGCCGGGGAAGGTAGCGGAGTGCATCACCAATCCGGAAACATGAAGCGGAGATCCATCGACTTCAAGAGGAGGTCGACATGCTGAAGGCGGAAGTGGCCACCTTCAAGGAAGACATGGCCGCCACCCGGATAATGGCGGATGAAACACAGAAGGTGGCGGAATCGGTGAAGGCGACTTTCGGTGAGACCGGAAGCGTGGTAGTCAGGGCTAGGCTCTTCGACGAGAAGGTCTTGGAAGAGAAGAAACTGTCCGGTTCCCGGATAGTTTGGATCCTGACTGACTTTTTCGAGCAGGTGGAGAAGAATTTGGTCTTAGCACAAGGAGCGGCGGACCGGATGGAGGAGTGTACACAAAAACTGATCGGATCGATGAGGGTCCACCTATCGGACATCTCCATGCCGGAATCGTTTCCGGAAGTGCCAGACCCAAGGGAAGGAAGGGACCAGACTCCACAGTCAAAGCCGAGTCAGCCTTCCCAGACCGTGCCGATCAATATCGAAGACTCTCCCGGTTCCGACATGCCAAATCCGATGGCCGGAGAGCGGAACAGGAACTTGGAAGAAGTCTTCGAACAATTGGAGGCGGAGCCCAAGAGTCCTTCGTTGGGGCGCGGGATAGCGATGTAGAGTAAGTTAGGAAGGATAGGATGGGAATAGATCCGGATTAGTAATCCGATCTGGTAGTGTTAGAAGGACCGAAAGTTAGGATCCGGATTTAGGTTGACTTTTAAACGGCTCTTTTTGCCTTTTTGTATTTTTGGAAGTTCTCAAAGTGTATATAATTCAGTCCTTATGCTGAGAACTGGGAGTCTTTCCCTCTGCATTTTTCCTTGTGATTTTCTCCTTGTGCTTCTTTGTTGTACGTTCTCCCATGTCTTGGCAGGGTCGTGCGTGAGGGAGTTCGGAAGGCGCGAGCGGATGCGTTGGGATTTCTCCCCTTGGTGTTTTCTTGGTTCTAAGTGCATGTGAGCGGATAGGATAGAGTTGGGAGTGAACTTCAGTGCCTCAGCGCGTCTAGAGTTTGAGATTCCGGGTGAGAAAGCCGTTGTTAGGCTAGGCGGATAGGGAGGGATTCCTTAGTCGCGCTAGAACTCCTGGGTGAGAAATCCGGTTGAATGTCCAATCTCCTGTGAGGTCTCGCCATCTTAGCGGTAAACGGAAGAATTCTAGTTGACGTTGGAACGGACGGGTGCACTTGTAATCGCCTTAGCTTCACACGGAATAAGATGACGTCAGGGTCGTTGTAGTATTGAGAGGATCGTACGGGGGGTCTTTGTGTGACCAGTGGACCGGATTGCGATCTGGACTGCTGTGAAGGACCAAACCGGATCCGTACTAGCCTAGGAAAGAAGAGATTAGGAAAGTGGGTCTTCAGCCACTATAAGTCACGGAAGGTGTGGTGGGCCTACCGCTCTCAAAAGCAAACGGCGAACCCTCTGATGGCTAAACAGAGGTAAAATCAAACCGGACAAGAGAGGAAATAGTTGTGAGTTGTCTAGAGTGGATTGGTCTAGACGGATACCCAGACCGGAAGGGATACGATCTTGGGGTTGTGTTGGATTCGAGAACCGGAAGACTAGCTGGAATCGAAAGATAGAAAGAATCCGGTCCTTTGTTGTCTGGGTGTTTGGGTTTCCGGTCATAAGAAGAGGACCGGAAAAGATGGATGTTACTACTGACTTGGCTTAGTTTGTTAATAAGGCTAGGTACTTCACAGAATCTCGTGGGTTCGATCTTTAGAGTCACTTAATTATACTCTAGGGTGATTTTTGTGAGTATAATGGGGAATTTACCTATCCTGTGCTGCCACAGCTTAATTTTTGTACGCGCACCACATCCACAACGCATCATATTTAACTCTCAAGGCCAGCCAGTCGGATTTGAGGGTGAATTGGGCTATAAGGAAGAAATGGCGTACATTGCAGACAATACCTTCCATGAGCCAGCCCTCGTGAATGACATTTTTTCCCACTTACATGATAGATACGATATAGAAGCACTTCAGCTTTTGAGGACTTTTGAATTGCAACAAGAACTGCAGCGATTTTTGAGAAGTAGCATAGCACGCGGCGTTGTAATCGAAGATGTAGACTAGATTGTGTATAACTAGATAGATGTATAGAATAAAATACCGGAAGTTGTACAAAGTGAACGTATGTAATTATGTAAAGCCTTTATTAGTTCACCATGTACTTCAACGGATTTATAAAATATGTACATTTATCGTTTTCTTTCCACCTCGTGTATTGTTGCTTTGCCTTTGTCAATTTTTGTAATCTATTGGACCTTTTTGTAATAGTATAGAAAAAGCTTGTATGCTTAGATGGTAGGTAAAAGAGTGTTCTATTTTATTTTTGGTGAAGCCCTAAAGTCCAAGTCCATTTTTTGGCCCAAACCATCCTAAACCACCACTTTTGCTATGTTCACCTATGAATTAAATTTTCCAATTTTTTTTTGGAATCGAACCAAAGAATCTTGTTCTACACTTGTCTTGGATGACGTGATAAAAAATTTGTGATGTTTGACCGTATGGATTGAAAGTTATAGCATTCGAAGTGAAAGAAGCAAATTTATTTCAAGAAGTTGCTAGGATTGCCCGCTCTACAAAAAATAAAGATAACTTTTCCATTCCTAATCCAAATGGGATGAATGAAAGCCTCCCATTTAAAAGAAAACATAATCCAACTGGAAAAAAAATATACAAATTTGTATTTCATTTTTTGTGGATTTTTTTGTCTACCCGGAGTCTTGGACCGCCCGGTGTCCCGATCTCCCCTGTTTGAGGTTATTGTGGCATACCCTTTTCTCCTAGGCACCGATTGGAATAGAAATTGTATTATGAATAAACTCATAAGCTTATCTATCATTCCATTATATCATTCTTATGAAAAAGTTTCCAAAAGTTTCAGTAAAAAATGAGATCATGGGAGCCTATCAAAAATCCATTTTGTCCCTTGCAGCAAGAACAATGAGAGTATGTTACTTTAGGGGCTAAGAAATAAAAACAATGGAAATTCTTTACCAAAGCAAGAAATAAGTAACAAATTATTTATTGCTTCATATTTGATGAAATCTCCTTTAAGTCTTTAGAATTAAACTAAAAAATAATTCACGTTTTGTAACTTTTGTTCTATTAGTTTTAATCTTTTTTTAGTTGGACTATTGATTGACTACTCCCTCATGTTTATTTTTAAATCCGAAGTTTACAAATTAAAGTATTGAACATTTTTCATTTTTTTTCAAATGGCATTATGGAAATCAAATGATCAAAGTCTAATATCTTGCAATTGCTAACTTGATAAGGTCACGCTACATGAAATTTATTTGAAAATCAATTGAAATAAATGACTTTATGAATGGCGATCCTATACTTGAAAGTCTTAAATTGAATAGATTCTAATTTTTTCTTTTCATTTCATTTCAAGATGAACATGGTGAAATGACAACTTGGAGTTGTTTTTGGCAATAATTAGCATAGGGCCTGCATGGATTAATATTTTTGAATTTCTTGCCATATAGTCAATGTAAAATCAATTTAGCAAATTTTTTAATTAGAAATCCAATAATGAACTTTAATCCCTAGAATCCTAGATGCCCAAGTCATGTTTTGAGCTCCTACGAATTTGCTCTAAATTGAACAAAATGTCAACATTTTGATTAGGTGACTAGGTGTATCAATTAAAAAAAAAATTGTAACCGTGTAAATTCAAACAAGACATGTTACAAATCTCATAGGTTGCTAAAACACAAAAATATCACTTATAGAGTAAAAGATAATAATGTTTGAACATGAGGGTGTTAAAACTACAACAATGATGTGAAGTCTTCCAATCCTCTTTTCAGTTTTCATAAGTCAAATTTAAAAAGTTTTTGACCCAAAAAATATGAGTTTAAATTGCCTAACATATATAACCCCAATCAATTTATGGCTTTTCAAAATATACTATATATATACTTTTTTAATTTTATTTAACCCCTAAAGGACCAAACACCGTTTTTTGACAACATAGCGTTTTTGGGCAGCTCACCACAAATGGAATTTTTATTTTTTTTCTTTGAAATTTTCACAAAAGATGTGCCCAAGGAGTAGCTTTAGGGACCAATGATTTTCATAACTTTTGACGACATGGTTAAAAAGTTATGGTATGATATGTAATTTTCATTGTTCGGTAGGCAGCCCGGGCAGCAAAAAAAACTTCTTTAAAAGTCATTTTTTAGAGAAATAAAAATTTGAAATTGGTTCTCTAGATTTATGTGCACAAGGAAAGCTTTAAATCATTCCACTTTGATTTATGAGATGAAAGTTTTGAGGAATTTTAGTTGTGGGTAGTTTGCGGGTAGTTATAGAATCTCTACTCTAAAATAAACTTTGAAGTCCTTTATTTAACTCAATTTTCAATATTTTTGGAAAAAAATATGAATAGAAGGTGTAGATTGTTTATTACAACATTATTATCGTTTGGATTGGCATTTTTCAATTCCATCATTAAATCCTTAACAATTTAGTGTTTTGAATCATTTTCTACTTCTTTCTACTTACTATTTTTTATCTATATGTTGTACAATTCCAAATGATCTGAAATTTTTCAAGCATGTAGCTAACTTGCTTTGAAGAATGAATCCAAAGAGTTACCACCATTTTAGACATTTTTTCATACAAATGTGACCATGTGAAGTGCAGCTGCCCGGTTTTTCGCAGGGACAAAAAAAGGGTTTTTGTCACTTCAAATGCTAATATCTTGCAATCTACAGGGTGGAAATTTCTGAAATTTTTTCCACATCTTCTCAAACTAGTTTACTACAAGAATCTTATGGTTACATGTGTCCAAAAATGTTTTTCTTCCAAAATTTGGTACTTATACTAGAAATGTCAGTTTGGGAGCGTTTTTTTTGTGAAAACATAGTCAAAATCCTTTAGGGGTTCATTTTAAAGGTCGCCCGTCCATCGCCCGTCCAGCTCAGCCGTCCAGGATGAACTTTCATTCGTTTCCATAGTTTTCATCCTCTGCCAACGGTTCTCGTCTAAATTTCATCCTGACGGACGCCGAGGTTGAATCCTGACGTCCGTCCGGACATCCTGACAGACGGACAGGACATGACGGGGACAACCCTGGTAATATCTCATTGCACATCGCATTGTATATGCACACATCATCAAACTAATTCAACAAGAAGCAGTGCTTCATTGACTCGAATCCACTTGTACTCGCTGGGAGTGGAGTCAAAAAATTTTCATAGGGTCAATATTATTCCCAACAAGGTAACATCACAATCTTGTAGAATACAGTGAAGCAACAACGACGACTACTTAAGTAAGCCCCCCTTAACTGGTGAAGCTACCATTTCTAATAACATGAAGAGAACTGGTAATTACATTGCAATTCAGTGTTCTTTGATGAATTGATTTGCGGAATTCCATTCTCAAAAACTTGGAATACTTTGATTAGAAATCACTGACTTGTGGCCCTCTTTTGACAAAAGTCAACTGGTATGGAGTTTTTTGGGCAATACTTGCCATAAATGAAGCTCTTTAATCTGAAGTACACCTGAAGTTTAATCAACATATTTCACTCCAAAATTTCATTCAGCAAGGCATCCAAGAAAAAATAACTATACATTGCAAATACATATCTATAACAATGTTTGCAATTCATAATTGAACTTCAAGTACTCATTGACATTGAGGAGTAACTGCCTTGTATTGCCCTCTATACGATAAGCAAAAAAAACACGACACCTAAAGTTTATTAAATAAAAAACTGTAACACCCGTAAAAAATATACAAAACGAAGACGTCCTGACATACCTCGTTTGCTGTGAACGCACTATTCACATCCACATCCCAATTCATAGATACTTTCAATTACGTGCAAGCAAGCTCTCTAGACAAGAACAAATGAATGCAAAAGTCATGAGAAATTGACAATTTCCAGAGCATGTAGGTCCAACTTCACACATAAATGTAATCCGTGCAACGTGAATTCAGAGCACTACTTAGGTATGCTCATTTATTCAGTAGCATACGACGTTTACACATGAGTATTGAATTCTCTTTAAGAACTAGTAGGAGCTAGCTCCCCCTTGTCACAATTCTCTTCCAACAACCGTTGACACTAAGTTTCCAGTAAATTAGCTTTCTCTAGGAGAATGCATGAATTACCAAGCATTTCCAGTAGTTGTTCTCTCAACAATACCTTCCTACTCTGAGAACGAGTACGCTGTTCAGCGGTTTCCCTGTCGGCATTAATAGCGAGCTAAGAACTACTGTGCACATGCACAGAAGTAAAAACAGGGAATGACTGCGCAAGTTCCATGGCATTGCTCATTCACCGGCATACATTTGCCTTCTGTCCCTGTGTTCACTACTACTTATTTTGTTCTCAACAGTCTTCCGCACTGAGAATGGCTTTCCTACAATTTCAGAAGTAATGAGTTCCAGAACTTGAACTCTTTTGAATTGCATAACACTTTTTTCATCCAATGTCAATTGGGCCAATATAAAGTTCCATCACTGCAATTCTCTTTATAGAATCGTCCTATATTGAACATTGACTTAAACTATGTACCATTTAATCCGTCTTCGAGGTTTATAAAGATTGGAAATCATTATGCAGGTGGAATGAGTACTTTTAAACATTTCTTCCATCGAATATGACTAGCACAGAGTTCTTCGAATTCTTGCTACCACCTTCTCATTCCTCAGTCATAGCAACGTCCTTGACAGATCTGTAACTGACAATACGGAATCCAAGTGTAAAGGAAGTACTTACAAAGAAGAATGAATTCTGCTGCCGAGTCGCACTCGACAAATTTGCTAGACATCTCACGTACTCTTTGAAAATACCTGCATGACAAACAACAGAGATTTACAAAGCGAGACTGCAAAGCGAGAACTAGCAATTGTGTCCCCATCTCCGAATCTTTTCGAAAACTAAAAGCGGAAGCACTTAACCACATTCAACGTACTGTTTGAGTTGTGTTAATTCGGCTTCTTAGTTTAGCAATTTATTCCACTTCTTGATTTGAAAAATTCAAGATTAATGCTATATTAAAAAAATTTACAGAGAGTTATGCACAATTCAACTCAGATAATTAGACCCATAGAAGTATCAACAAAGAGAACTTTGCACAATTCAAATTCCTATAACTAATGTTAAAATTGTAATGCATTGAACACAACTCTTACTACTGAGCATTCGCAAACAGTGTCAAAATAAATCCCCTCCTACTTCTGCTAAATTCATTACAAATCCTGTTCTGAAATGCCCAAAAGCATCCAAAGCTAGGCATATGTTGAATGTCTTCATCAATCCCCCTGTATTCATAGAACTCTTTTCATATCATATGGATCTATATTTCTAAATAATATAAATTTGACATTTAATTCACATTTTGTCAGCAATTACCTGAATTGGTTCACACTGTCATCATCCACATTAATGGAAATTAATGAACAACTCTCGAGCTCTTAATCATTGGATTATTGGAAAATGACCACTGACGTGAACAGCTTGCCCACAATGCCCAGAAGGTGAATAAAGAATTCAGGCACTGCGAAGCATTCTATGGTTGGGAAATGGGAACAATATTTCTCACCGGCACTTCCGAGTCCTTGCTTCACGTCTTGTAGCCATAAAGCAGTGACAGCACTAATCTTTCACGGAGGGGGACCTTCTTTTCTCTTGCGCCAACAGATAGCTTTCCTTTTTCTGCAACGACAATCGGTACCACTAGACTTGAGAAGCAGATATGACAATTCCAACGGAGTACGAAGTTAAAAAATCGCGACTGAAAGTGGGCAACCATAAATTCTTAGAGGAGCTCTTCCATCAGGAGCAATCACTGTGAGTACTCCTCTAGAAGACCACATGTTGTGCAACTGTGTCCTTTGACTAATAGAACCGCCAGTGTTTGTAAAAGTTAGGTGAAATCGAGAGAGAGCAAGGCATGTACTGACCTTCCTGTTCCGCGTGCCACCAAGTTCAATATCTTCCTTAACTGGGACGTGTCGTTTGTAGCCGCCTTAGATTGCAGAAGTAGGCACTGGAGCATGTGCGCAATGAACGTCGTACTACTATTTTCAGGAAAACTGCAAAAAAAGTCGCCATATCCAGCGACAAGTGGGTCGCTGAGAACTGCTGCATCCGGATTTAACCGAAATTAGTGAATTAGTCAATGCAAATACTTTTCTTCCATGTACCGGTTCCGTTTAAATTTGGGAACTTTGCAAAACAATAAATGCTAGAGACAACGCTACGTTGAAATGAAGTCACGTACCAGTCATATTGCTCTCCAGATTAGGTGCATCACCCAAAAATAAAAGGGTCTAAGAGCAACTAGTTCCAAACTAGGTTATAGCATCGCATTTCTGTTTTCGGGACTCGTGCCTTGAGTGCTAGAACCCTAATTTACACCTTCTGGATGAAAGTTACTCACCCTTCCGTTCCTCTATGCTACTCTCCTACGTCAATGTGTCTATCAAGGTAATTTTCTCTGCCTCGCGATAGTCTGTAATAGGGGTTCCTTCTCGCTGCCAAAAGAAAAAGAACGTTGTCACACCTGTGCATACGAAGTGGGTACTTACTTTCTAATTTAAACAGTTTCTCAGTGCAGCCAATCTGAACATAAAAGACTCTATCTGTGCATGCGTGGCATGTTCGCAGTGTGCAGTATTCGTAACTCCAGAAACTTGCATTTTAAAAAAGCGAAATAAAACTCTTTTGCAGTGTTATTGATGTAGGGATGAACGCTTGAATGTAGATGTTCACCGAGACGCATTGCTTTTTTCGAATGTCAGTACAGTAATACATCAGAGTAGATTACGTGGCTCCCAAAAAAGTCCAGAAACAGGGTACACGGTGAAAAGCTCAAAAACAACGTTGTCATTCACTTCTTCTTGAATGGACTTGTAGAGCACTGCCGGAAACGCTTGTCATTCTTTCTAGCGACACGGAGGACGACTTCTGCCGATGTATTCTAGTACCACAGGAGAATGTGAAGCATGCTTTGCCAATGAAGTGCTCTCATGACACCGAAACTGGCAAGGACTTCGACTTACTCAGGAGAGATTTGCAGAGCGGGTCTGAAAGCAGCGAAACCTCAAGTTCATCAGAGTTCGTAGCGTCGGAAGAGGAGCCAGATACAGAAGTAGAGGTGGAGAGGAATAAGAAGCACGTGCATCACCGTTTAACAAAAAAAACTAAAAAGAAAATTGCAGGTCGAGGACAAACAGAAGGGAACACTGCAAATCCAGTAAGTTCTTTTCTCCAAGGAATTACCCCATAGTAGTTTAGGTTTCAAAAACTTTTTGTGTCTCAGTATGAATGCATACAATGTTTACACAATATTGTTAGTCAATGTCATCGTTCAGGGCTAGATGCTAAGTTCTCCTCAGTCGGAGTCGACTTCTTCAATTCTATGTTTACCTCTCAAATTGTAGTCTGATCTAATCCAAAAAATTGCAAAAAATAATTTCAGTAAAGAAAACTACCGTGTAGGCAACTGAACTCTGAGCTTCAGCGAGTCCTTTCATCTTTTAAAACTATTAAGTATTTAGAGTCCTCTAAGCCTCCTAAACTAAGGTCGTTTGCTAAATAAAAAATAACAAGAAACTGGATGTCATTCGTATTTTGAATGCCCTGCTACTGACCAATACAAGAATTCACTAACATAGATAATTTTTTAACTGTTGGACTTGCACTACGTTGTCCAAAAAAGGATTCACCAAAAACAAATTCGATGAATAATTGACGAAGACTCCACAATAAAAGGAAGTGCCCAAATCTGTCTACCTTCATGCGAACTGTGCCCAAAATCTGTCTACCTTCATGTCTACCTTCATGCGAACTGTTTTGTGATTTTGTCCACTGAAGTATTGACAATATTAGGAAGGCATAGAAACCTCATGGAGCAACAAACCATAACTGGCTCGCTACGTAAAAACATTATGAAAATGTAGGCTTTCATTGAAGCAGAACCTTCCAATTGCAAGAAAAAAATTTAAAAATCAATCAAAGACTTTCACTCCGAATTGGGTCAGTTTCTTACGTGACAATGTGTAGTAGGTCAGAGGGTGAAGGACATAATATCAGCCAAATATACTTATATCTTTTTTGTAGAAACATGTAACATTGTTTAGGTAGTCAGTACATCTGGTGAAAATGAAGTTGCCGTGCTCTTGTCTTTCTTATATTTGTATTTGTCGTTCAAATTTCCACTCTGTTTATGCATGCATTTTTAAATTAATTCATTAATCGTTGTTTGAATTGCCACACTTGTTGTTTGTTTTCTGATTTTTTTTACTCTACGGCATATAATAGATACTCCAATAGCAACTGACTATTCATTCGTTGTTCCAAATGCGTCATACAAATGACCTTGTGATGATTTACGATGGAAAAAAATGCAAGGTTTCAAGAACGGCCTGGTGGATGAGTGTTAGGGATTTATGTTTTGCTAAAGCAGCCAACGTGGCCATATACTAATATTTTACTGCTTACTGCTTCTGACAATGTTCATCGCTTTCATTTCTTGTTGCATTGAAGTTATTGCTGTCTTAGAATTTTGTGGAACTAAATTGGTGACACTCTGTCACTGCTTCGGGTTGGTTCAGCTCCTACGGGTGTCATCTCCCATAGGAAAGGTCAAATGTATAGATGTTCTTGAATCATTCAGATGATGACGTCTGTTTTGATATCCAAAAGGATACCCTTTTCCGTTGCGGTTCTCTTAAATTGCTGGACTCACCTCTGTGTTTCTCAGCGTTGTTTCCTCATAAGTACAGATTTTTTTTTTGGGAAAGGGACAAGGCAGTGTTTGCTCAAAGAGAAGGAAGTGCTTGCACTTTATTTTATTTTGTTACACAACAAGGTTGTGAAACAAACTTGCATCAGTCTAGTGTATAATTCGGCTATGATTTCAAGTCACGGATAGGATGCCTCCATTTTGATCAGTACATATTGTTGTCTCAGGTTCGCGCACTGATAAAGGAGACATCAATGGAGCCTGAAAACCTTTCCCTGCCCAACAGGTCTAGTTCGAGGAAAGACAAAGGAAAAGTTGCAATGCAGAGACAGACGAGAGGAAGTTTGAAGTTAACTCTAACAAACCCACATGTTGCAGAGGAGGAAGGGGAAGGCAGTCGTAGTGTGGTTGCTCCTCGAAAAAAAAGAGCACCCAAGCAGTCTGGTACTATGATTGGGAAAAGAAAAGTTAAACAAGTGTCTCTTGCGGTTGTCGATGTTATATTTGGAAATTTGCAGAGCTGCGTCCCGGACGTTGATGAACTTCGACGAAAGATGAACGAAGATGCCGTGAAATGTGGTCGCACCACGAGAACAGTAGAAAATGTAGCAAACGCAGTCTCTGTCCCGGATGAATTTGAAAGCAGAGCTATACTGAAAGACATCAGCGGTGACCCGGTACAGAAGTCTACTTCGTGCAATGACAACAATAAAGCTAAGGACCTGTCCAGAGGTGTGTAACTTGGAGTCATGTGCTTTCAATGCAGTTGTTCTCTTTGTAGAGTACAATTAGGAAATGATGTGCAATATTTATATTTTTTTTTTGTCTATGGTGTTTTTAACAGGAGCGTTATATTAATCGGCAGTGCGCATGCATGAACAAGTTATTTAGAACTTCATGTGTCTGTGAGATGTTTATTGCGTTTTGTACATAGAGTTATTAACCTTGAGCACTTCTTTGTTGTATTGCAAAATTCAGGCCGCCAGCATCACAGCCTAAAAATGAAATTACGCCGGCACTGGACGACGTAGATTACCAAACCGTTGCCGATGACATTCCTCATGAAGCCACTGAGAAGGATCTGCAATCTCGAATGCCGAATCCGAAGACTTTGAACCACACTCGTAGCCGGAGTGCGGTAGACATGTCCATGCAAAATGAGAAAGGACTCCATGCTTACAATCGACAGCAGGCGGCTTCAATTCCCAGAAGAAGCAGAAGAAGTGCATCACCTGAACGACAATACAATAGTAACGTAAGATCCACTCGAGAACGGCAATACGAAAGTAACGTAAGATCCACTCCAGAATGTATAGGGTACATTTGTTTTTGAATATTAATGAAATTTCGATCTTCCACTTCATGAAACTTACTACTTGAGAATGAAAACTATAACAGAGAATTACTTGTTGAAATAATTAAAAGTATGAAAGCTTGTATATGAATCTCTTGAAAGAAGTAGTAGTATGTCTAAATAGCATCAACTTAATTACTCTGTACCGGAGTCTTGTTTTCTTCACCTTGAATTGAATGAAGTTTATTGCTTGAACTGGCTGGTAAAAAGGTGCACTAGGACTTCTTGAAAATGAATGAAAATACTGTAATGTGTCTACTGATTTAAAGTTGCGAATGGCGTTGTAGCAGGATGACCGGAGAACTAGAGGGCGAGATGTATTTCCTCCAAAAGAGCGACAGAAAGAACATCAAACGTCATATGACTATGTGCGAACGAGTCCTCGCGTCCTTTGATACAAGAGAGGGGATGATAGTCTAATTCGTAGTCAACTAAATAGTCGTTCTTGCAGTCTAGTATATGAAGAGAGACGAAGTTAGCGTACGAGGGACTGGAAATTCGATCTAGAGAATTCGAGAAGCCCACTTCCTCAAAGAATGCGCACTGGTGAGTTTGTGGAAACTGCCTTTGTCTTCGACCATGTCAGTCTCGTATTGGACTTTCCTTTTCAGACTGTTCAAATGAAGTAATTACATGTAATAGAAAGTACTAAATTCAAGAAGGTGAGAGAACGCTTCAGTTGTCAGGTACAATAATCCAACTCGACGGGAACAGTCAAATAACATTGTCAACATCACTATGGCCTTTTTAAAAAAATTTGATCGATGCTATGTGAAATGCCTCCTAAAAGAGGACGATCACTTTGGATGGTTTTGTTGTACGTAATGTGATCTCATCCCAGAAGAGCAAAATTACTAGAAAGAAGCCTATTTTTCTTTCTTCCTTCATGATGTCTCTGTATTGTAAAATGAAATTTATGATTGGAGTCCTCTGTCATTTGACCATTACAATAATTTGCAAAACAGTAGCATGATATGGCACCACAAATAATTGAAATCTCTGCATTTAATGATGATAAGTTCCTCTCCCTTTTCATAGCGAAAGTGCTATGTTGGGTGGGTCAACTCATTTGGTGAATGCAGTAATTGATCGGAATTAATTGAGTTGCTTGCTGAATGTTAGGTGCTCCTTACAACAACAACAAAGACAGAGGACAGGAGCATCAGCCCACAGCAAGGATTTGGCGTCCGCTGACATCAACTACCAGTATAGGGGGGCTGGTTCTCCAAGAGATTGGCGAGACAATGGAAGAAGGAGCCCAATCTCTCCTCGGTCAACATCTCCAAGCGAGTCATTGCCACGTCTCACTCAGTATGTAGGTGCTGTAAACAACTATGCAATGCGTTCTAGGAGTGCAGAAGATGTAGTCATTTTTTCTCCATCATTGGACAAGAAAAGGAGACAGCAGAAGCAGTCTGCTCGAGAATCTCAGAAGTTTCAGCGAGAAACAGAAGGGAAGAAGCCGTTCTACCTAACCGTTGACAGTAAAGGAAGACCTTACGGACCTAGCCTAGCAGCGTGGATTGCTGACATAAACAAGTTAGCAATATGGTTAGATGCATCATGCATCGACATAAGGAAGCAAGCTCATGGAGACATTTGCATTTTCAAGGACCGTCTGAATGAACGTTTTGAGTATTCAGCGGATGTTAGTGAACGCTACTTAAGGGGCTTGATGTGGAAGGCAGTGACTAGGAAAAGGACGGACCTCATAGGTTTGATCCAGAGGGGTGGTAGTCGCCCCAATAATTTTGATAAGCTAATTTGGGAGCGACTGGAAATGCTTGCCACTAGTGAGCAGAGGGAGAAATGAACGGAGCAAGGAAGGTATGCAAATGCATGTCGAAAAACATTAGGGAGGACAGGTATATTGGGGGAAGAGGGAATACGGCAGTGCCTTCGCGAACTGCTTGGCAGATCACCAGATCCGGACGAAGTGGCTCAAGAAATGCATCGTGATAAAGGGTTTGGAAAAGGCAAAGCGGGAAGCTCAGGAACATCAGAAAATTGTGGACACAGACATGCCCTTGATGTATTTCAAAAAGATGAGAGGAAATTTCAGTATTCCACATTACAACGCTTCAACAGTGGCGAAGATCAGTATTGGCAGTCAGACTCGGAATTGAAATTTCCAAATTAGGTATGCACTGGAAAACTTAGTGACATCATTGCCAGCATGTAGTGCTCGTAGAATGCTGCATTAACCTTAGGAGGGGCATACCAAAACATGAATTATTTGCGTAATTCATGTTTATGCTGTTTTCTGTTGATGTACTGAAAGTCGCTATTAAATTTGCAAATGAAAGTAGTTTGATTTTTGTTCAAAAAAATATATAAACTAGAGAAAACGTTTAATCACGTCTTTGAATATGGATGATGGTAATTACGTCTTCAACTTCTTTTGTTGCACTTGAACCATCACAGTGTACTCTTAGCCTTCACAAAGATACCGTTTCTTTGGCGTTTATTGCTCTAAGGAAGTTTCAATGTGGTCATGTCGTCTTCTAGCACATTTTTGAAGTATGAAAGACAATGTGATTACCGTGTCTTGCAGTCCTCGTTCCTCATGCTCTGTTGTATAGTCTGTAGTGAAAGTGATTTTGTTTTGATTCACTCCATGTACATGTCAAATATTTTAATTTTCTTGAATGATTTGTAGTCTTCGAAGAGGAAGGAGGCATATGTTCGAAAGCATGCAAAAGAGTTAGAGGGGATCCCAGAAACAAGCGATATAATTGGGAGAACTGGAGGACGCAATTTGCCAGAAAAATACTCGAAGGACGAATACATCGCACGATTGGAAGCTCAACTAGAAAGCTTCAGAGCTAATGTAGGGAGGAAGTCCATGTCCATGAGACGTTCGTCATCTCCTGTGGAAGTGAGTCCAGGAGAGGAGTACCTAGAGTAACATGTACAAGAGAAGGTAGTCATAACGGAATGTCATTTTATGTAATGTTCAAAGCATGACAGGTAGACCTTTTCATGAATCTTCTTGTTTTGACTTCATTCGTAAATTTTTTGGTAGGAAGTGCTCTAAATTCTTGAATGTAGAAAATGAGGTCAACGGCAATGAGAAGTGCGCATGGGAAGGTGCTGCCACGATTTCATTAGGACGCATCATGAATGAGTGTTGTCGAAGCCCAAGGGAGTGCAGTGCTGAACGTCTTGACTGATGATCAGAATTGGAATTTCAAGGTTGTTCTATAATAGTACTATGTTTGTGAGTGAAGGATAAATAATGTAACCACTTTGCATGGCAGACCAAGTTCGTAGTCAAGTGCAGAGGTCGTTATAGATGTGAGTGTCTGTTTTCCTGTATTTCCAAAGTGGTAGTTGTTGACAGGTTAGAACACTAGGACACAACCGCCATGTGCATGTTTGTGGATATGAATATAGTGTGCGTGAGTTCTATTAGTACAGTTTGGAATAAATGAAGCGTGCAGGAGTTCTAATACTGTTGTGCTTAGAAAATTTGGCAGAAATCTTATATTTCTGAGCATGTAATGCCTGCCACAGAAGTGATTATGCCGCAATTGAATATGAGGTATTTGTGATTTCACGTTTTATTGTTGAGCGTGACGTTGATGTTTGGTGCGCCTGCGCTCTGTTGGGTCGAGGTAGCAATCGTTGGTCTGCATAGAAAGGATTGCCGACCGCAAGTGTAATGCAAGAGCGTTTTCCAAGTACAACTTTGCAGTACACGCTAGGCTTACTTGTCAATCCGCATGGCTTAGAAATCGCTTTCATTTGTTTTCTCTTCGTGACGAGTAATTTCGCTACTTTCTACCTATTCTTACATGTGTTTATGACTGCTGTTCTTTATTTCTGAGGAATTGGTATTCCTTTCTTGCTTGTTGTTTCAGTCTAGCATAAACACAGGGAATTCTAGCACTTGTACACAGAATTTGTATTGGAGCAAGTTGCGGAGGAGGACGTTGGTTACAGACTTTGGAAGGAGTAGAACGGGGTTGGATAACGAGCGGGAACTTCTCGTGTTTTAATTGCATTTTGGAGGATATTATAGAATTCTTTGGTACTTTAGATTGTGGAATGAAAACATGTCGGCTTCTTTTGGTTTCTTTATAGCAAGGACTGCAAATTCAAGTGTCCTCGACAATTTCATTTGCAAAGTTCTGGACATTGTAGCTCACTATAGAAGTAGGTCATTGATGATCGGAAGTAGTGAAGATGAGATACACTGCTGTTGGAATATGAAAAGTTTTCCGACTACGCGTATTCCTCTAATGTCCGACGAAAATAATTGTTTTGCAGAAGAAAATTGATTTCTCCGTCTGGTAAGTGCAGGGAAGAAGGTTATTGGGTGAAGGTCTCTGAAGCGACCTCGGACTTTGTTTTTAAAGTTGTCATTTACTGTTGGAGGTTTTCTGCTTTGTCCTTAGCGAATACCGAAGAGCCATGTAGGAGAAGACCTAATGTCTATTCAAGGGAACTGAAGTGTGGACAATATTTTGATATAAGCAGCGAACCTGTTTTTGGACTTACGGTCAAGGACTGCGGATTTTGGATTCTGGAAGGAGGTAAGTATTTCATGCTCTAGTAAAAGACTAACATAGCAAGCATCAAAAAGAGAGGACATGAGTGCGATATCTTTTTTATTCCTTTTTAGCTCTTGAAGTTCAGCTCTTTTCAGCTCTTGAAGTCCTGGTCAAGTACAAATGCCGCAAGCTATCGGCCATTTTGTTTTTCTCTACTATAATTTGATGTTGCACGAAGTTGCATTTGTAAATTCTGCAGTTGCATGCATCTCCAAGGTTTCGGTCAATGTAAGTGAACCTTATGACAAGTTGCACTGTTCTCACGACGTTTTCAATCCTAAACCATCACCAATTTTGCAACTATCGTCTGTTGCAAACAGATGGGGATGAGCGGTGGCAGGATATCTATGTTCTTCTGCAGCTGAGCCGGCTAGGCAGATTATTGAGTTCTGCATCAGACGAAGGCGGCCATGATACCCTTCCGTCAATGAAATACCGTAGGCGGACCAAAGGTACAGACTGACGTGGAGTCATGTTTGTTGATGGATGCTTGTGCAGGAACCGAAAGGCAATAACTCATCCGGCGATCTTTTGAACATCTTTGCATTTTCTGGGTCCGTATACACGGTTCCAATAGATGGTAAGGCATCACAGACTTTTAATTGATGTGAGTATGACTCGGGATTTCCAAGTTCTCTTTTTTGTTTTCGTTTCAGATGTTTGGGTGGACAATTCCAGAATTGTGCTGCAGGTGTCAGACATATTCTGCAAAGAAGTCAGTACAGAAGTACAGAACAACAGAAAGAATGTTGTTTCTATTACCGGTGCAGGACGCTAGTCTTCGTGTGTCCCGTAGTTTCCAGGTATTTCATTTCTTTACGTATGAGTCAGTTACAGTTTAAACTGTATAGTGACATTGTACCTGACTTCCAAATTTTACAAATATGGTCCGTCCATTGGCATAATTGGCACCTCAACGGTTGGCGTTCATACAGTTTATAGATGCTGAGTATAGTAATTATGAGAATATTGTGTACTTCACGTCCCTCTAAATAGACGATAATACATTGATCTCGAGTTGCCTAATTCGGTCAAGCGTTGTCGTATACCAAATACTTCCAGTTGTTTAATTTTAGGTGATGGCATCTCAATAGAATTAAAAAGAGCTGGATGTGCAGGTTGTCTATGAATTTAGGGATTCGCGGTGAAAAGTGTGGCAGTGGAGAAAGGGGCAGTACATGTGCACGTCATGTGCTAGGTTCCGTCACATTTCCTTCACTGTGTCTTCGCTAATTCAGTACCACAGGTAAACCCACATACCCTCGGCAAAGAACATGTCTTCCAGAATAGGTTTACTGAATGGAAAATGCACTTTGCTGTATTCATTCTGAAAAGAAATATTCCTCACACCTTGTTAGGCAAAGGTTTCTGTAATGTTGTTCAGTTCATCACCAAACATTTAAATGCATAGCATTGGCAGCACTTGCTTGAACGTGTGCATTTTTATTTCCTGTTTTTTCAGTTCTGTATCCCTGTAAGACAAACTCAAATGGGAGCTGAAATATAATGTGTAATCGTTTTCTCATAATAACGGCAATATATGTGAGTGGCGTTGCAGTTGTTTCATGGAGATGGATGTAATGAGTTGAACGCTGTACTTCCTTGTTCGGGAATTTGTGACTGATGTTAACCAAGGGTTTGGATATGAATGTAATGCCATGTGGATAGTAACTACATACCTGGGCGGGGAGTTCTGCATGTGAAAGGTTTGTGGCAGCGCAACGAAAGCATGCTTGCCTTGCATCAGTGATCAATTTTAGTTGACTCATGCCTTTGGTGAATCATTTGGAATGTGAATTCAGATAGAATTCTTGTTATGTTTTCCACTATGGATATGTGCCATGCAGTGATAATCACTACATGTACTTAATTTTTGAAATTGGAGATTGGTATCAATGCTTGTAGTCCTGAAAACTTCACGTCACACATGTAGGTGCGGCCTTTGTGATTCGTTGACAAGATGCCGCTTCTGAGCAGAGGGCGTTACAGAATTGCTTGGTAATTCTTTCACTATCACAGCGTCTTAGAGTTGGAGATGGAGCAGCTAACGTTAGGGTTGATAGGACGTCCGCGTCCACGTCCGACGGACGTGGACGCTGACCCCCGGACGTCTTTTGACATCCCTGGACGGGCCGTCTGATCGGTCGGATCGTCCGCGCGGTCGGGAGGCTCGCAGACAATCCCGTAGATGGGATCTCGCGGACGGGCCCTCGGGCGGACAGGGCGTCGGGCTCGCGGACGCGATCGTGCGGACGAGATCACGCGATCGGATCTTGCGGACGGGATTGTGCGGACGTGATCGCGTGGACGGGCACGTGCAAACGGGACGTCCGCGCGATCTCGTCCACATGATCTGCCCATCCGATTCGCATGTAGGCGTCCGCATTGCCTGGTCCGCCTTCGGACGCCATAAATAGCGCGGCGGACGGCTCATTCCTCACAATCGTTTTCCTTGCGGAGTGGGTGATCCAGTGCCTCTCAGTGGCTCTGCGCGCCCCTTTCGTTTTGGTGCGTGAACGATTGTGCTCGGATACTGAATTGCACCAAATTATTTTGGTGATTACTTGGTTTTGAAGGCCTTGTTAACAACTTCACCTCGTTTCATTGGCAAGTGTCAAACATTTTGTTTAGTTGTTCTAAAGATTCATGTGAACTTTGTCATCAAATCATTTCATTTTAATCAAGGTTATCGTGCCTCGCAATAGTAGTTCAAGGTCCAGTAACAAAGGCAAATCCCAGGACATGAACTGGGGAGATTGAGCAAATCCAATGTGTGTAGCTGAACCTGGATGGGAAGAAGAGCCCAAGAAGGTTTGGGACTGCACAATGTGCAAAAAGTACGTCAAAATGACGCACCTCTCCAAAATGTGGTCACAAGAAAGAGCAGACAAACAAGTTCGACGCTGGGAAGGACAAATTTCCACGTGCGAGAGTCAACACTTTGTGCACCAATACGAGGAAGTAATGCGGTGCGCTGAGTTGCCTGATTCCAAACCAAATGTTATGAATTATTCCAACATCGCCATGGTTTGGACAGAGATTGTACTCCACAAAGATGTAGACTAGCGCACAATTTACGGGAAAAATGTTGACAATATGAAGCGCACTGATGCTGTTATTTATACGAGTTGGACTCAACCGAGCGATTGTATGCAAATGTGGTCCAATCGAGGGTAGTTTGGATTTCCGCCGGTTGTATTGCCGGATGTTGAGGATGAATGGTCGGACGACGATGATTTAGAAGACAATCCAGCACCCGTAACATTTACAGTGGGACATGAACGTCAAGAAGCTCGGGAAGACATCGAGTTCAATCAGCAAATGCAAGAAGCTATGCGTAGAAGCATGGAGGATCGGGGTCAACAATATGGGCATGACAGGTCCTACCAACATGATCGTACTGCATCTGGTTCACAAGATGGTCAAAGGGTCTTACACTACGCTAACGACCCCCGAGGTACTTATTACAACCCAGAAAGAAGCCATGGAACCACACATGATTTTGGATCTAGCCAAGGAGGCTCCCAATACTTGTCCGGATCTACTACGGGTGGTTCATATGAGCGTCACACAGACTCTCGTCATGTCGAACCAAGGCAAGGAAGGTCTCAGCACCGTGATGTAGTTCCTCCTCCAACTTTTGGAGGTCCTTACTATAGAAATCCCAATCAAGGAGCTACGCCAAGCGACTATGGATGCACTTGGGGCGGAGGACCATATCTTGGCACTTATGGATCCGGTTCCACACCACCGAAACGTAGAGATGACATCCATTCAGATTCCGAGTAAAGTAGGTAGAACTATTTTAGTCGTTGTCTCACAATCGAGTGGGCCTTGGAATCTTTTGCCATTGGATTATGGAGTGTGGCAATCATAGTACAAAAATATTGGCATCTCGGCGAATAGCATTTACGTACTAAATTACTTTGATGTAAATATATTGTATTAAAATGTATTTGGACGTTAGTACTTGGTATCATCATAGCGGTATCGTTCAAGTATCAACTGTATTGCTTTTCAATATAAAAAATATTTGCGTACGATGAAATTCTATTATCATTATTCCCTAATCGTTTTTGCCTATGTTTTCACCAAAAACGTTCCAAAACTGCCATTTCTAATACTAGTGTCAAATTTTAGAAAAAAAACATTCTTGGACACATGTAACCATAGGATCTTGTAGTAAACTTGTTTAAGAGGATGTGGAAAAAATTTCAGAATTTTCCACCATGTGGATTGCAAGATAATAGTGTTTGAATTGACCAAAATCCTTTTTTTGTCCCTGCGAAAAAACGGGCAGCTGCCCTTCACAAGGTCACATTTATATGAAAAAATGTCCAAAATGGTGGTTACTCTTTGGATTTATTCTTGAAGGCAAGTTGGCTACATGCTTGAAAATTTTCAGATCATTTGGAATTGTACAACATATAGGAAAAAAATAGTAAGTAGGAAGAGGTAGAGAATGATTCAAAACACTAAATTGTGAAGAATTTATTTATGGAATTGAAAAATGCCAATCCAACGGTTGTAATGTTGTAATAAACAATCTACACCCAATGTTTTTATTTTTTTTCAAAAATATTGAAAATTGAGTTAAATAAAAGACTTCAAGTCTTCAAAGTTTATTTTAGAGTTGAAATTCCATAACTACCTTTAAACTAAGAATCCTCATAAGTTTTGATTCATAGATCCAAATGGAATGATTCAAAGCTTCCCATGTACATATAAATCTAAAGAACCAATTTCAATTTTTATTTTCTTAAAAAGTGATTTTTGAAGAAGTTTTTTCGCTGCCCGTGCTGCCCGCCAAGGACTGAAAACGACATATCATGCAATAATTTTTTAACCATGTAGTCAAAATTTATGAAAATTATTGGGCCTTAAAGCTACTCCTCGGACACGTGTTGTATGAAAATTTCAAAGAAAAAAAATATAAATTCCATTTGTAGTGAGTTGCCCAAAATGGCTATGTTGCCAAAAAAAACACTTTGGTCTTTTAGGGGTTATATGTGTTCAACATTGATTATACAATTTTGAACCCAACCATACCAAGCTAACATCCATCAACAATAATTGTTGCATTGCACTTCTCATCCAAGGATTTCAAGCAAAACATATGATGAATGCATAAATAGATGGTAGACATTGGACATTGGAAGTTTCAAAACACACAAACATTTCAAAATTTTATATGAATTTTAAGGGTGCACATATATTGGCATACATTGATGGTGCATATATATACTAGATAGTTTGCAAACAATCATGCAAATTTATGTACTCGCCTCTACATTTACCTAATATTTCTATAGTTCTATCACTTCTATGTCGTTCACTAACACCATAGACACTAATATGAGTGGCGGAAGTGCTCATCCGGAATAGGTCAGTTGTAATTATTGGTAAATCGATGGATGATTTCGGACAAGCTACCGCGAGAATCAATCACCGAATTACAAAGGTGCTCCAAGTAAAGGTGAAAAATCTTTGCCAAATCCTCATGGCTAAATCTTTTATGTCCTTCATTTTCCCGATGAAAGCTCACATAGTCCGCCAACATGCAACCATTGTTGATGGCTTGAGCTATTCGACCAACTGCATATTCCTCCGATTTACGTGATAAATCCGGTATCATTGACACATCTGCATCTCTTCTATGCAAGTATGCAATAGAAGGGTCCACCCACCACCTCTTTTTCAAGGTCTCAGTCCGCTCACTCTGAGAGGTGAACGTGTACAAGGACTTCATTGGTTCATTACGTAAGGTAGTCATGCTCCAATCGCAAACTCCAATGTAAACAAGTGACTCATCATCGGGAAAGTGAAACATAATGTTGTCCAGTGAAAGATCATTGTGCAAATGTCCAGCGTTGTGCACTGCATTCATAAGGTGCACCAATGCCCATGCAAGCTCTGTGCGCTTCTTCCTCCAACGACCAAGAAAAAAAGCTTTGGTCACCTCTTCCGGGGTCGGTTGAAAATAAGCCAACCGAATGCCAATGTTATCGGGATATTCCTTATCCAATTTTAACATTTGCTTCAATGTTCCGCCATTCCACCAATACGAGTATCCTTCGTTTTGCGTTGCATGAACAGCAGAAAACCGGATAACTCCATCATGTGGAATTCTCACTGCCATTGACTCATTTTGGTGTTCCAACCTTGCGAGCGGAGGTCGTATGCGTTGTTGATGAGATACCTTCACTGCGAACTCCCAAAAATGTGGGTATCTCACGACATCCTTCAATTTGGACCCTCCGAATTGTTGCGTATCCACCCCTCAGGATTTGATCATCTTGTGGAATCACCCTTGCTGTTTTCGGAAGCGCTAAGAGATGTCGTCGCCTACGTTGCAACTCCACAACTCCCTCATCACTATTCCACCAACCCATTGAACCTCGCCTATTTCGATTCTTTGCAAAAGGGGCGCACTGGCGAACAAACAAGTCTGCCCTCAAAATGACTTGTTCAAAAGCGCCATCACCGACGCGGTGTTGCTTCCCGTACTTCTCTAAGATCACCTTTGCATTCCACAATGCATCATGGACCTTGTTCTTCAAAAATTGTTGAAAGCCCTTACTCTCCATTTCATGAATCCAATAGGGTACGTTTAAAGCATCCGTGAACTTCTGTGCCATATCTCCCTTGAATTTAGCTGGGCACTTGTCTTCATACCTCGCACATTTGGTATACAACGACGCAGTGGTTTCCGACTCATAAAAATTGACAATGCACTCAATGAGAAATGCTTTGCAAGCGAGAGAAGGAGCGTCCATACTCGCCTCACTGTCCGGCTTCACTCGTTTGTCCTTCGCAGCCTTCTTTGATCTCGGCATCGTGATGAAATCACGTTTAGAAGTGCACTTGCAATTTGTAATCCACAAGGCAATATACGATTTGCCAAATGATCATATACGAAATGTAGAAAAAAAAAGCAATAAGTATCCCCTAGAAATCACACTTTTATCTTCCCTTAGAAAGGAGCCAATGGAGGATAAACCACCAAGCTCTCCGCTCTCTCTTGCATGACACAAGGGGGAAGATAAAAGTGAGGAGCCGACGGGCCGTCCGACTCTTTTATGCAAGGCGGACGCCTCGACCGTCCGCCTGATCGGACGGACCCGACAAGGCGGACGGATCATCATCCGCCTCGTCAGGACCGTCCGATCAAGCGGATGCCACCCAGGGTTGTCTATCCGGACGTGACATGGGGTTTTCACGTCCGGATGTCCGTCGGCGTCAGTCCGGACGCGTCAGAATTGCGTCAGGATCAAAAAAAATTTTTTTTTTTTTTTTTCAAGGACGGCCTGTCCGTCGACCTGGATGGACCGTCTGTCCACAAGGACGGCCAGCCGTCAACAGGGCCGGCCGGCCGTCCACAGGGACGGACCAGCCGTCCACAAAAAAAAAAAAAGATTTTTTTTTTTTTTTTTTTTTTTCTGGATCCTGACGGACGCCGGGGTTGAATCCTGACGTCCGTCTGGACATCCTGACGGATTGACAAGACGTGACAGGGACAACCCTGATGCCACCCGTCCAACACATCGGACGGCCCCGGTGAATCGGACGGCCGCCGTCCGCTCTGGGCCGTCCGACCCTAAAATCGAAGGCGAACGCCTCACCCGTCCGCCTGATCGGGCGGACGAGACGACGCGGACGGACAGTCGTCCGCATCGTAAGGACTGTCCGACTCATCAGACGGCCCCGATGTATCGGACGGCTGCCGTCCGCCCTAGGCCGTCCAATCTGGGCAATCCGCCTGATCGGACAGCCCCTCTCAAGGGGAGATCAAATTGAAAGATTTTTCGAGGTCGTCCGACCAGGCGGATGGCTGCATCATCTGACTCCTAAAACGACCTCGACTAGCAAATAATGACAAAGATGGGAAAGACAAAAATCTCATCGACATTTACTTTCTTACTTAAAGAACTTGAATCATTAAATAGAACTCCAGCGTTTTTTTAATGCAATGATCTTCAATTTTATACACTAAGTCCTACATCCTAAACCTTATACCCTGAACCCTATATCCTAAAACCTAAATCCTAAATTGTACTCTAAAGTTACAAATGTAAGAAATCATAACTAATTAAAAGTATGAAAACAAATGCAAATTAAGTTCTTCAAGAAATATATGGACCATCTTCAATTAAGAACTTAACTTGAGGATTCTTGATTGGGTTTAGGTGTTTCTTGAATTCATAGCACGCACAAGTTCGCAAATAAAGCTTTGAAGTCAATTTTTTAATTTCTTATGTGAATATATTTTGTTAAACAAATTCAACAATAGACTTTTTATGTAACTTTATCAACACCATTGTCCCACATTAGTTGAATGAATTTATACCTCAAAGAATTCACCAATGTGCAATTGTGCATGGAATTTAAAAATTAAATGTTTACTTCTCTAGCTTTTCTAAATTGGGATGTTTGGTCATTCAACCCTTTGAGGAATATTCACGTACGTCTTTCACCTTGTGCATTTTAGCCAAAATTTAGGCAATTGAGTTATGAATAAATGATTAAATGTGAAATGTTTAACCCCTACTTTTTAGGCACCTTGGCACCTTACTTAACTACATTTTTTTGCGATGAACCTTTTTAACTAAAAAAGGCTACTCTAGTGATGGTGAATGTCTAATTTTATATGATAAACAATTGAGTTGAGAATCTAAAAAAAAGATTTTAAAAAAGAAACACTTAGTTTTCACTCATTAAAAAATTATTAGGTAGAAGTAGATTCAAGATCAAAGGAAAAATTAAATCATTAATAGCTCTAAGATAGTAAGATAGAATTGAAATATACTAATTTCCACTCTGAGATTATTCTAGCAAGGAATCTAGACCTCATGAATTTATTTTTTTGATTTCAACTCTTAGAATTCAATTCAGAAATGAATACTTCAAATTATTTACTCTAAAAGATACCAAAAAAACTCAGAAATTTACAAAAAATATTGAGGCCATTGGAGCCTGCCTAAAAATCTTACTTCCATTTTGTCCCCCGATGGGACAATGGGACTTTAGAGAATTAGAGGTTAAACTCAAAAGAACTATACATTCATTTAAAAAAATTTGTGAAGTAGAAATTGATGCACTATTAAATGAAAAATAATACGCTAATAACTTTTGGAAGAATTGAAGAATTGTTAATCCCAATGAAAAAAATATTCTAATAGACAATTAATATTCTTTGATATCAATTTTGAATAAAGAACTTTGAATTCTAGAGACATAAGACAACTCTATATGCTTTTTCTAACTTCATGATCCGCACTCCGCAAGACCGCAAGTCCGCAACATATAAGTTATATAACTCCAAATGATTTTTGACAACATTATTTGACATTGAATGGGGCAATTTCTTATAAGTAGATAATTACTAATTAGGTATCAATTTATACTATCATGACCAAAATGATTTTTTAATATTACATCAAAATATTATCACACATCCATTTTCAAAATACACTTCTAATTTGGACAACATTTATATGAATGACATGAACCCTAAATCCTAAATCCTAAATTCTATATTAGAACTTTGCATACAAATATCTTAGAAGATCGTGACTTTGATGCAATAGTATTATATAAGTACATAGCAATTGTTTTTAGTTTCATGACATTAAATCGGATTTGGCTTACTTCGACAAATTTCTTCATAAAAACAATTATTTTAAAATTGAGATGTCTTACAATATATAGTAATATATGATTAAAATCCAAATAAATTTTTGAATATAATTAAATCTACGATCTATCATAAAAAATTTAGAAAAAAAAATTTAGAACTATAGGTAGCATTTCATTTTGATCTTTCAAGATGGTCATTTCAAAATATCATTGAGATGTTTAATTTCAAGATTGCACCTAAAAATATGATGTGCACATTGAAGAATGAAGTTTGATGTCGGTGCCATGAGAAGTTCAATGTCTTTGAAGTATTCACATTGGATGCTTGTTGTCATGAAGGCACACTCTTTGGAGATGACCTGGCCATTTCAGAAATCCTATGCTGCACTAAATGAGAGAAAAACATGCACTGCCATGGTCCGATGGTCGGTCGGACCGTCCGCCCGTCGGACGGAGGTGACCAAGGCGCGGACGGGCCACGAGGCGGACGGGCGGACGAGCGGACAGACGGTCTTTGCTAGTTTTAAGGTATTTGAAAAAACAAAATTTTGATGGTGTGCACAACATGAATGAGCAAATTTGTATTACAAACTAAAAGTTCAAACAATGAATTGTCATAACATAATGTGTTTAGGGTAAAAAACTAAACACCCAAGTTTACATCTTCTCAATCTTTATAAACTATGGCTGATAGTCACTATCTCCTTTGACTTCAGCTCCGCTACTATGACCTGTTGTATCCCATCCGGAATCATCGTCACTGGATGAATTTTGCATACTATCTGATGAAGATTGTACAGTCTTCCCTCCTTCTTCTTGTACTTGTTTCGATGTGCTTGATCTCACTGGTCTACCTAACTTATGATCCCTTTTGACTTTTAGTAGAGACTTTCCAATACCTCCCTTAAGATCGTGGATTGGTTTCACCTTTCGCTTGGTTAGAGGTAGACTTGCATCAAGGGGGGTTCTACCTACATTTTGTTTTTTCAATGGAGAGATTGCAAAAGGCTCCATTATTCTTTTCCTCTTAGCTTTTTTGGACTCCTTCACCGCGGGTGGACGTGCTTCCGAACCTCTTGGAATGTTTGTCTTCTCTGCGGACAAAGCTTCCACTGTAGGGTTTGAAAATTTGATCGGAAAATGCTTTGCATGGCTAGAAAATCGACGAAACATAGACTCCAATGTTTGCACATCATCGTTGTCTGATGAAAGGAATGGATTGGGATTGGCTCCAAATTTGCAATTCTATCAAATTGCTCAAATGTTGTTCTTTGAACCGTGAGTCTCCAGGACCATTCAAAGTCGTGCTACCGCTTGTATATAGTGCCTGTCGAGGACCGCTACGTGATGGTAATTGAGGATCTTGCACGAGGTGCTTCATGTCTTTGGCGTTGCGGTGTGGCATTGGGCACACGGACTCCAATACACATGGATCTTGACTTCCCTCTATTCGAGGTGCTTGGGCATTTTGAATGCCAAAAAGTCCAATAGTTTCACTTGTCAATGCCCTTGGTAATTCAATACTTTGGTTGACCGCATTTGTGTGGGACTTCACCCCACACTCTCTCATGTCTTCGTGTTGATCATTTTCTTCCGCTCCTACCGTTGTCATGGATGGACACTCGGGAATTCGAATCACTTCATCCATTTGGAGAGTTTCATCACCTATAACCATTTCCTCATCTTCCTCCGCTACCTTCGCATGAGTATTTTCCCTATTTGCTAGAATGTTTTCACTACGCAACAACCCGGTTCCATCTAAGTATTTAGCTATGGAAGGTCCACCTTCGTCATATTCACAGTCGTCCTCATCTAACGGAAACTTGTAAGGGTCTTCACAATGATCTCCGATGTCTGCATCATAATGAGGTGGGCTTCAAAGCGGTTCATCATCAAAATTGCGGATGTCGTGGTCATCTTCATCGTCCATGAGGGGGTCAACTTCTTCACCGGATTCACCACCCTCGTCTTCCGATGAAGACAAGGCCGAATCCTTCGACTCGAGGTTCTCATCGTACCACTTCTTCTCGTCATTTTGCTTTGATGCACCGAGGACTTTGGAATTGGTATACACATATACCAAATCCTGTGCTCTTTGTGGCTTCAACTTGTTCCGATATTTGTTGTGAACAAAAGAATAGCTACTCCAATTTCGTTCACATGAAGACGATGATGCCGGTTGGGCCAAAATCCTCTTGGCAATTGGAGCAATGAGCTTCCCGCACACGCCCTCAAAATCCCACCAAGCATGCGCTGACAATTGTTGTTCACCCGGATCCAACATGTTGTGGAACGGAGGTTTCCTATGGCGGAAGGCTACAAATTCCTTCACCACCTTCGTGTACTCTAAAGGTGTACATATTTGCATCAAAATGCGCTTGCAAGCAACCATGGCATCGATGTCGTCGGCTAGTTCTTTGTCTTCAAGAAGGTAGGGATTCAAAAGTGCTCCTGCACAATGTAAATCGGTCTTCACCATATCACGTCGTTCGTAGAACGCCTTCACCAATGGGATGGCTTTATCCAAAGCCAAACCAAAAGGCTCTTTGTCTAAAGCAAGGACGTGCTTCTCTAGTTTCTTCATAATATGTAACACCTTGCCCATGCATGATGTTTTTGCATCCAAATCACAAAGAGCATTGACAATTGGAGCTGTCACATCTTCAAAATTTTGACAACGATGCCAAAAATGCCCACTTAGAATTGTCTTCTTCACCCGTTCGGATTCTAAACGAGTTTTGGATTTTTGCGAGTGCTTTCTAGCATATTCCTCCCATTGCGGGTCCGTCACAGTTTGTTGCAATTGTGCTTTCACCTTGAGCATACGTGCAACCATGTTGTAATTCAAGGCAAATCTTGTTTCCACCGCCAACAACAAGTTGTACTGCGTCGAATATTTCCGAAGTATCGCAAGCGGCATGTGCCTCTTCTTGAAGAATTTGACTATCTTTCGGGAATCTTCCACGACGTCATCAATCCATTGTTCGTTTGCCCAATCTTTTAGCAATAAGTTCAAGGCATGCACCACGCAACCTTGGAAAAAAATGTGGGGATAGGTAGTAGATACCAAACTCCATGCTGCTGGATTTACAGCCGCATTATCTGTACTCACCTGCACTACGTTTGCAGGGCCCACTTGTTCTATAAAACTCTCTAATATAGAAGCCAAATATGGAGCATTTTTCGTTTTTCCAGTTGTATCTATCGATCCTAGGAATTGCTCACCCGTGGATGACACAAGCATGGCATTTATCAATGGCTGATTCGAAACCGAGGTCCACCCATCAATAGACAATGTGGCTCCAAACTTCCTAATACTGGTTTTTGTCCGCTTATGGAGATTGACCTCTAAGTCTACCTTTGCTTGGTCAAGCAATTTATGATGTAGATCATGGTATGATGGTGGGCTATAAGGTTGGTGAAACTCCGCCGTTTTCTTCACTGCTTCTTTGAAGGCTGGATTTTGGGATACAGCAAATGGTATGTTTGCCGCATAAAAGAAATTGGCCCACATCGCATTCAAAATGCGTTTATTTGCTTCGTCAAATCCCTCTACTAGCCTACTCTGTCTTTGAGGCCTACTGCTTGATGTCCGCTGAGTTCCACGTCCACTTGATGCTTGTGTACTTGGATTTCCTTGGGAAGAACCACCAACATATTCCTCTGGTGCCGTGCATGAGTCTTCTTCGATAGAATTCACAGTGTCTCTCGCATTTGACATAGCACGAACAACCATAGGCATAGGTGTGTCGTTGTCATCCACATTGTGTGGAGTACCTCTTTGTGGTATCACTCCATTGCAACGAACAAATAGACCTCAAACTTCAAATGTCATTTGAGTACAAAGGCTGATTCCTTTGTCACGACTCCCCGATGTGCCTGCATATCTCAAATGACTAAACATACGAACTGGCTTCTTGGCAAATACCAATTTGCAAGCCTTGCATTATACTTTTCCATTTGATAGGGTTTCGTACCAAGAAGACCAATCCTTGGTCATGGTGGCTGTTTTAGGCTGTGTGTATTGAAACCCTAAACTCAAAACGTAATGATAACAATTGGATAAAATCGTTCAAATGTTTATGCACAAAGCCTTGGAAAACAAGGCCCCCCTTTCCACTGAACTATGCATTACCAAGCAAGGGACACAAAAAATTGCAGCGCCTAGCCCTTGGAAATCTTAACGTTCAGTTTCTTAGGAGTGTTTGCAAATGTCAATTTCAGGACTCTTATAGTCTTCATCTGTATGTGACCGTTGAATATGGGAAAAAAAAAATCCTCCCACAACGGTCACGCGGACGGCCAGCTGGGCCGTCTGAACAGCGGACGGCGGACGGGAATCTGGTCCGTCTGAACAGCGGACGGGCAGACGGCGGACGCAAGCCGTTGGATTAGCGGACGGGCGGACGGGAATCTGGGCCATTGGATGAGCGGATGGGCAGTCGGCGGACGGGAATCTGGACCGTCGATTCAGCGGACGAGCGGACGGCGGACGGCGGACGGGCCGACCTAAAACTTGTCGGGCGGACAGGCAGTTCTTACAATTTTGGTAAGATGTTTGAAGTGTGCAGACAGGCGGACAAGTGGATTACGCAAATAGAAATGTATGTGCAAATGAAAATGGGTGATTTGTAGGCATGGGATTATAGAAGATAACATAACAATAACTTGAAATGATTTTGTACAAATGTACAATAGGTATGATCTTCTGCAATAGGTACGCAAAAGAAACATATTTGACAAATAAAGAAGGCAAAATTTACCATTATGAAAAAACAAATCCAAACATATTTGTATTGCATAAATATTTATACATTAATTAAAAGCAACTCATGACATACCATGAGTGTTGTGCATTACTAATATTGAATCCTCATGAGATTCAAATAAGTACAAAACAAATTTCATTGGTTAACCCCCTAATACAAATACTATTTTGCATCATCGCTACCTTTTGCAGAAATATGAGAGGCACCCTCTTGTTCCTTAAGTCTTTTACTTGCTCTACGAGTTTGAGGACCACCCGACCCGGAGGCTGTGCCCCCTCCTGATCGGACTTCCATGTCCACGGCGATGAATTGTCGTTTGGTTTCTGGAGAGTAGTCATCTTCGTCTTCCATCTTCCGTTTATTTTTCCTTGTGGGAGACAAATCTACTTCCTGTGCCTTTAACGCTCTCAAAGCCGAATAAATCTTTTCTATCATAGCATTTACCGCTTTGTCATCATCTCGAGGGGTCAACGAGATCACTTGCCCTGTGCCATGTAGAAAAGTCTTCCACGTCGTTATAATGTCGGTGATCCTCTTATCAAATGCACTTGCCACCTCCATGAGTGCATGTTCTGTGCTTGATAGCCCATCTACATTAAAAACGGCACGAACTTGCGCAGCTTCTTCCAATTTTGATAAGAAGAGGGCCCTCCCTATTAAGCTGTGATTGTATGCTCCGTACTACTCATTGAACTCTTGGGATGGTTGCACTTCTATCCAGACGCCATCTTCTCCTTTCCGCACTTCCTTTTTAGGAAATCGGAAGAACTTTTGATGTGAGATGCTCCAGTGTCCCCCCATGCTACGACAAAACAATTCTCAAGCCTCCAAGTCTTCAATACCCCCGGCCCGCAACTCCACCTCTCTATTGCGCGTCATCCAGTCAAAGTCATCCAATTCGTCATTGTAGTTCTCACAAACATCATGCATGAGTTTTTGCGCATTCCAAATTAGAGGTCGCCTCCAATGAATGTAATTTTGGAATAGAAATGGCTTTTGGTCAAGTGGAAGGGTCCATCGATTGTGTTTGTGGCTAGGGGGCATGCTCTCCTCGTGCCCAACCATTTCGTAAAACCTAGGGCTCAAAGGAGACCGACACTCGGGACAAACCGAACGAATAAGGGATGATTTCACCATGCACGTGATATGGTAAGTGTGGCGACATTGGCCCAAGATTAAGGCGCCCTCAGGACCAAAAAGATTTAGACAAAAGCTGCATTTACCCTCCAATAGTTTCGTATTTGAACTTTCACCATGCACTACTATCTTGTCCGCCTCTTTGATGTGCGCTGAATGCGTGTTGTAAGGGGCCCAACCTTCCTCTACTTCCAAGGTCCAATTGATGGACTTTGACGCAATCTTCTTCGCGTCATTCGAGGGTTGTCTATCCGGACGTGACGTGGGGTTTTCACGTCTGGATGTCCGTCGGCGTCAGTCCGGACGCGTCCTGACGCGTCCGAATTGCGTCAGGATCAAAAAATTTTTTTTTTTTTTTTTCAAGGACGGCCTGTCCGTCGACCTGGACGGACCGTTTGTCCACAGGGACGGACCAGCCGTCCACAAAAAAAAAAAAAAAAAAAAATTTTTTTTTTTTTTCCGAGGACGGCCTGTCCGTCGACCAGGACGGACAGACTGTCCACAAAAAAAAAAAAAAAAAAAAAAAAAATTTTCTGGATCCTGACGGACGCCGGGGTTGAATCCTGACGTCCGTCCGAACATCCTGACGGACTGACAGGACGTGACAGTGACAACCCTACGTCATTCAATCGCTCAAACATTGCCGACATGTCCCCCCAATATGTGACGTCAATTGAACCCCAATGATGTACCTCAAACATCCTTCTAATAGATAGGAGGTCAGAGGAAATGGCATCGCATTGCTCCTTCGACTTCATGGCTAATTTGAGAAGCCCCTTCATTGCTCGGGTTACTACAGACGGTTTGTCTTGTAGTTTTTGAACCCACGTCAACCAACAAGTGTCGGAACTGTTCTTTGGTAAGCATTTATCTAGCTCCACTACTTGCATCATTTTCTGATATTGTGCATCCAAATAGACGTTTTGTTGAGTTACCAACTCTAGTTCATGCTTCACCTCTTCAAACTCGTGGCCTTCCGTTTGCATGGACGCGTTTTGGAATGTGGGAGGAGGATTATCCATGGCGGTTTTGGATATTACCTCCTTTTGATTGTTTTCCTTAACCGCTTCTATACGCACGGCTCCGCCGGTCTTTGGAAGAACATATCCCCTGTCCTTCAAATTCTTTTGCTTGAGCGCTACAATTTTGTACTTTAATTTCTCAATAAATTCCCTTTAAGAAATTAGAGTGTCATATCGGCAATCCTGTGCGTTCGCAAATCTTTCATAATTAGCGCACACTCCTTTGAATGCATCCTTCACTTGCTTGTGGTCTTCTTTCAATTTCTTGTGATCTATCTTCAAGGCCTTGTATTTCTCATTCTCTTGAGCGAAGATGAGCAGCTTGCGATTATTTTCGGCCCGCTCCTCCAATAATGGTTTCATAGACGTGACGAAATCCCAAAACGACAAGGCACCTTCCACCAACTCGGGCCCGGATTTGGTGAATACCTGAGCAACTTCCATAAGTTTGGGGGCAATGCTAGCTACAAAATTAGCTGTAATCAACAATCTTTTTGAGGTGATCACAAAATTGGGCCATTCATCACTGTATTCGGCAAAGGGATTACTCGGTCCGGCCTCGTTTACGGTTTCAGTCAAGCCCGCCTTGTTTGCGGGGTTACTAGGACCGGCCTCATTTGTCTCGATTACTTGCTTTGGTTGAAGAGAGATGTCTTGTTGATGTGCTCTAAACAAATAAGAAGCTTCCAACAAGCTTTCCAATTCACTCACCATTGGCAAATGACAAAGATCCTCCAATTGTGCCGTATTTTGAGTTGACAAATGCGGATAGCTCTTATCCAATGGATTGTCATCAATGGACACATTTTGCACCATGCCATTGAGTTGCTTTCCATTTTTTGGCAACATCTGTCCTTCAACTCTTGGGCTCGATACGGGGCCCAACATGGGGCTTGATACGGGGTCCAATACGGCGCCCAATACGGGGCTCGATACGGGGCCCAATACGAGACTCAATACGGGGCTCGATGTGGTTAGCAAGTCTTGATTGCAAGGTATTTGTGTCATAAAATTCGTAGCATCGCTCGCTATGATATTATCAATTGATGCAATGGCCCTTGCCATTTGTTCGGGACGAACCTCTTCCCGACGTTCTTGTGGTGTAGACGGGGTCACCGGTTCCTCCTTCACGGGCCGCATGCTTGAAGCACCACTTTGTTCACCCACGGATGTAAAATTGCGTGTGCATATCCAATCTGCCCGAGGAGTTGAAAACACCTCTCCGTCAACACCTTCCACCGTGGCATTTGACATTGTAGTTGGAATCTTCGTAGAATCCAAATGTACTCCAATATTTTCCCCCTCCATGATCTCTTTTTTAACCTGCATTAAAGCATGTTTTTGTCGCTTCTGTGATTTTGGTGCCTCACTTGGACTTGCCTTTGGATCATACAAATTCGGAATATCTTTTTGGAGTTTTTGCCCTACTCTACGCAAAAGCAGAGCCGTAGTTGTTGTTGGATATGTGCTCCATTCCACCTTCCGAGCCAATATGAGCTTAGCATACACCATAGAGGTCACGCTGTAGTTTATGAGACCCTTACTCATTGATTTGTCCCCGAAGAGGGCCCGCCAAACCTCAAGTGATCGATGGACAAAATGTCCATCCTTGCAATTCGATGGCCTGCAACAGAACCCTCGTGTGTGAATAATGTGGAACTCACGAGGCCACAACTTGTCGATGTGATACATTTTCACATATCTTTTGCAGATTTTGGAGGTCCAATAAGTTTCTTCCTCCTTCTCCCATTTGCTCTCCGCTTTGATATTTGGATCATCTAAAATGTCCCAGTGAAGCTCGTGGGCAGTCCCCTTTGATTTTGTCTTCCCGCTCTTGCCACCTCTTGAAGTCATCGCTACAGTACCCTTGCTCGTACCTTCCGTTGTCATGGCTGACGACAAGTGATATCAAAAAATAATTGACCTCACTCTCCACCCGTATAGGAGCAACCAGCACAATGAAGCAACGATTGTAACGTCCGACACGAGTTCCACCTCTAAATGGAGAGAAGAAGTGAGGAAGAATGGAAGGGCCGTCCGCCTTTATACCCGTCCGCCACCAACCCTAAAGTAGGTCCCGCGGCGGACGCCCTCCCAAACCTCCCGAAGCGGACTCGGTCGTTCGATTGATCGGACGAACCTACAGTCCGCTCGATTGGACGGTCTGACCGTCCGCTGGATCGATCGGACGGTCGGATCATCCGAGTCGAACCGTCCGTCGGCCGTCCGCCGTCCGCCCATCCGCCCCGTCCGCCTGTCCGATGGTCTGCGTCCGTCGGACGGTGGCCACTACGTCCGCGGACGCTGCATCCGGACGTCCGGACGTCCGGTTTTTGGACGTGATTTGCCCCCGGACGTTCCAATTCGTCAACTTTGGCTAACGTGTGCAGAAGAATTGGGTGCTGCAGACATGAGACTGGATTTCATGTGCAGGCTGGAGTGAAATTGATTTCTTGCAAACTTTTTTACTCATCGCTGATTTGTTTAGGGTGTTCGTGCTTGCCATTGACCTTCTCAATCATGTTTGCATAGCGAGATCACTGTCAACTACAAGAGCGATGAAGGCGTATTAGAAATTTTCTGTGAAATTTCAAAAATAATTGGGGAGAATAGTAAGGCCGTACAGGATTGTGTAACTTCTTTTGCTTCTTTGTAATGCCGGTCCGCTTTTCTGCTCAGAAGTCATAAGTGAACTTACTTTTAAAATTATATACTGACAGAGGACAGTAGTCGGCGGTTTACACTGTTGAAGGCGTCATGCTTTATTTTGATGTCTTCCGTTTTCTGGTTTCGAGAAGTTTTCAGTCATAATATTCTGGGTTGTTGGAATAGCATATTTCAGAAAGACTGAAGGTTGTTGCTGAAGTAAAGCTTTGTGCTTCTGCTGCAACCAATATCTGGGGGTAGCCTTCATCCCTTGTGGTGAGTGGAATCGTCTTCATTTTGTTGTGGGAGCAAGAGAAGAAACGGCACGTACAAGGTTGGTTGCCTGTTTCCGTTGAATATCTTGATGGTCCCCACTGCGGGAAAGTGTGAAGAGAGGCTTCATAAATGTAATGAATTCTGTTATCTAATGGAAATGAGACGTGTAAAAATCTGAGCAGCATCATTTCAGTGAAAGAATTTCTCATGTTTAATAGAATCGTGACATTTAATTTGATTTTATGAGTAGTTGCATCCGAAGAATGAAATTTCCACTAAGTGTAGATTATACTGAGGATTGTACAAAGGTTCATGAACAGGAAGGCATTTGAACTTTGAACATTTGTATTCATGATGAAGACTCTAAGTACAGTTGGCTGAATCTTTGTTCTTGTAATTTCATTGGTTTGTCCTCACTGTAGAAGGTGTTTGGCTAAATATGTTACTGCTGCACACAGATGGTAATGTCATTGACTGGGGTGCTACCCTACAAGAAGGGGGCAGTTGCCAAGACAGGGGCTGGAGTGGTGAACATAACTGTAGATGAAGAAGAAGTGACAGATGTTCACTTCCTTGGCAATTTGTTGTTCCTGTAATACGGGTTCACATATTGTCCATATGGATGCCCCGATGAACTGGCAGAATTGGTAGAAACTATCGTTGAAATTGGTAGGTTTTCTCATAATGCATTCCGTTGTTTGCAGTTATACTCGTCCATCATTTAGTGATTTTTTTTTTTCTGTTCAGTTTGAGCTGCTTCTTTGCAACTGCACTTATATGATCTGATTACTTTGTAGCTGTCATCATGAACTGGAAGAGTGTGTTTTAAAAAATTATGAGGACCTCGATGCAGGTTTTGTTCTCAGTCGACAGCATCATTGAAACTACTGAGTCAAAAGTATCATTGGAGGTCCTATGTTTCTTTCCATTGATTGGTAGCGCAATACTGTTGACAATTTTCCAGAGTACTGGAAAGGCAGATGTCATCTGCGTTGGACTACAAAGACTTCTTTCTGGACTTCTTAATGTCTGCATGATAATGGACTGGGAATGAAGGTGTCCTTCCTGATTTATATCTGTCAATCACCAACGTAATAGTAAAAGATGTCGTAGTGCATTACCCCTGTTCAATGTAGCCCCTTCTTTTGAGCATGGCGATTTGGAAGTTTGCTCTCCTCCACTGATTCTGCTTATTTAAAACCGAAAGCAGGAGCAAATTTTCCAAGAATGGTGAAATCCATGGTCAGTGCCGAACCGTGCTTCTGACCTGTACAATGCAGTGCTTGCTATTTGTGAGGTGAAATCGCTACCAAACCTGGTACTTGTCAGCTACAATATTTCTACCCATCGTGCACTAATGCATATTTTGTCATGGTTTGTTATTCAATGTGCAGAATATCACCACAGATTTGTTGATCGTTTGATTGGGACTGAGGAAGACATTTTTCAAGTTGCTGGAGAGTATAGAGTTCATTACCTGGAAGCTAGGGATGGAGGCACCGACTACCATGTAGAGCACCCCGTAATGTGGACAGTTTCTCATACCACGTGCCTCGTAGTTCCATAAATGTTTTTATGTTTTTGAACCTGGTGGACAAACTTCTCGCAATGGAATGGTTTTGTGTTTTGTCAACTCATTGTAGTTGAACAATCGTAATGTGAAGACGTACAACAGTGTTGGTGCGACGCAATGTAGACCTGGGGTAGGTAGTTGACAACACTGGTTATAATAGGTACCGTGGTTGCGGTTAACTAATGGATCCTGATATGAACTTTAGCGTAACTCTAATTTGGTTGTGGTACTTACCGTCTCAGGCATGGAGGTTTTATTTTCAAGTTTGAGAGTCGTATTGGTCGAGTTTATGAGCCTATTAGGCGGGAGAGTCTTTCTATGGAGTTGGAGAAGAAATGCTAGCTCTGTTCCTGACCTTTTTTTGTAGGCAGCTTCCGTAAGTTAGAAGAATCGCTGAGTGCGTGCTAGAAACTTTAAAACTAGTGTGTCATGATTAGGTCGATATATTATTGTTCATAGTGAATATATTGGATAGACGGGGAGTGGACATCCATTTCGGGATGATGCAGACACTGACTTGTTGAATATGGAAGGAAAATGTTTTGGGAGTTTCTTTGGTTTACTATCATTCGTCAGAAGAGTCATCGACTGCCTGCCAGATACTTTGAAGGTGTCAGGTCTAGTAGAATTTGTGAGCATCCTTTACATTTCTTTCTTGTCATTTTCATTTTCATTTTGTTGCAAAACGTGGCAGATTGTTTAAGGAGTGGTAGTTGAGAAGACATGATCGAATGTGAGAAGTGGACGGTTTTCCTTTCCTAGCATTTCAGTGTTATTGTAGACCGAGTGTGGAGATGATCTGTCGTTATGGTGGGAAATGGTCACTTGTACATCAGTATTAAATGTGTAGAAATATTAGTGAATTGCGTTTATTGAGCACGATGTTCTTGGAAGAGGAATCCGACCATTTTTGCAAAAAGTAGGCCAATTGCGTTAAAAGTGAGATAGTGATGGTTAGGCAATGCTGAGCTACCTTCGAAGCAAAGAATTTATCTAAAATTTTGTGATGTCATTTCTCTATGTGTAAAGGATACAAAGGTGGATGTTCGAACGAATGTACTCTTGTGAAAAGGTTCATTCGAGTGATGAATTATTATCGTATTTGAGGTTTATGACTTCTGCAGTGACAAAGAAGTTCCAATGTTGTTTTTGCAGTTTTTGAAGAGGCAAGGAGCCACTTGGCTGCATGTCAACACGATATGCCCTCACAAGTATAGCCGACCTTTTCTGTAGACGTCGTCATTGTGGTATTGGGATAGCAGTAGCCAAAAATTATTGGAGAAAAACTCAAGAAATGGTAGTATGTCCTGAAACTGGGACAACAACAGATGTATGTGGAGATTACTATTAGCTGCAGTGTTTATGGAGTCTGCAGCAAGGAGGATAACTTATGAAAGTGAAATGGTGATGAGAATGGCATTTGCAGTTTCAGTCTACTTTGGAGAGAGTTGCGCTTATTGTAGCTACGGCAGCCATGCACGCAAGTGGACTTGTTCCAGTCATGTTTTTCTTGGATGGTCCTGTGAGTGCCTTTTACCTTCAGTTGATTTTGATAATAAGAGTACTGAACCTTGTCAGAGTAAAAGTGTCTGATTCCTTGGATCTACATGTCACCTACGTACTTTAATATTGCAGCATTATACAGGTACGGATTGCTTATTTGTTTTGAAATGTAAATGTCATTGCTGGAGTTCGGAACTGACGTAGAAGTCGGATTTTTTCTGCTGTGGAAATAGTTGGTAAATGTGAACAAATTAAAATTAAGAAGTAATGTTGTTGTATTGTACCTAAGGATCCCAAGGAACAGCAAGAGCGTCAGCATGCCTTCTTCCATTCCGAGGTAGTCCTTTTATTTTTCTCTCTTAGGAAATAAGTCTGAAGTTCTTTTTACAATTTGTATTCTGTGATCAACGACAACTGATGGAAGTACTGTACAGCTGAAGACGTTTACATTCTTCAGAGTTTGCAGTATGTCAGCATGTATTGAACTTGATTACGGTAGGCTTATTTTTGAAGGCTCTTGGCAGGACTAAGGACACTACCTTATCTGCATCGGCCTTCCTGGTATCTTGTATCATGAATATGGAAAAATGAGGATGTCCTACTCCTGGTTAAGTGAAGCTGTATGAGGCAATAAGGTCACCAGAGCCCTTGGTTGTAATCACATGGGTATCCATTGTACAGCCATTTCATGCTTCTAAATCACATGCAATATCATCGGAAGAGGTATGATCATTTGTCATGCAGCTGATGTTGCCTTTTTTTTTACTGTGGGGTATATTTTCACTGTATCATGGATACAACTGTTATCATTGCTTGATTTCTTAGATGTGTATGGCTGATGTGGTTGTAGGGTGTTGTCCTTCGATGATGTAGGTTTTTTCAAAATAAATTCGCAGAACGTAGGAGGACATCCTGGTGGAGGTCATTTTTCCTTAATTTGATTGTGTATTCAACGGCTTTCATTGCTGCGTTTATTATATATTTCTTTCATATGTTCGTCTGTGCATTTTGTTTGTAAGTATGTTTGGTATTCTCAAGACTATAGAGAACCCGTTTACAGTCGTGCATTTTTAGGTGTGATGAAGTGCCTTGTTAAGTTGTGTAGAGAATTTATTAAGTCTTCTGATAACAGGTGCTCGACATTTCTGAGACTGCTTTGAGCTCTTTGATCGGGAGAGCACCCCGTTTGCTGGCATCCTGGTGTAATTCTGAACGTGTTAAGTTTTTCTGCCCAAAAGAAGGAATGTGCTTCCATTTGATAATTTGCCGTCCGTAGTTTGAGAAATTTTCAGAGGAATTGTGAAACATCTATGAAATTAAATGTGGCTAGGATGAAGTTGTTTGGTTGAATGTAGTCTGTTTTTTTCGACAAAGAACTCCCATTTTTAGTTGGAAAATATAGAGTTATTCGGAAGCATTCAGTTCTTCTTGTTGCGATTTGTAATGAATTTGTTTAATTTACCTCCATCAATGGCAAAGAAAGCGTACATTGTATGTGAATTATTTGCAGGATGCACATTACAGTACCTAGACTTGAAGCTTTTTTATGAAGGCATGGTGTACAGGTACTCAGAGGAGATTAAAAATGTAGGACTTGAAGGTTTTTTATGAAAGCATGGTGTACAGGTACTCAGAGGAAATTATAAATGTAGTTCATGTCTGCATATGTGGCATTTGTGAAATGAATTAGGATGCAATGTACATGCGTAGGGAGTTAATCTACTTACCCAAAGTAGAGACAGACGAGTGAAATTTGTAATGTACAACATGAACGTGGTCTGGAATAAATCAAAAAATGTGTACATTAATACTTTGTCCAAACAATTTGTTGTTTGCATATACAATTATGAACAAAAAACTTTGTTAACTTCCCACTTCCTGTTGGAAGGCTTGCAATTCAATTCTGTGCATGTTATCAGAAGAAGTTGGCTTTGTGCTCAATGTTACAAGAATATACGAGGAGGACGTGACAGAACATACGTGTACAGAAGAGGAAGTATAAATTTGTAGAAGAAATTTTGAATGCAAGCATGTCCCCCACACTACACTATAGAAAGTAGTTATGCGCAACACCCATTTCAACAGTTTTATGTTAATTATCAATACTTTCTCTTTGATTTCAACATAAAAAGGAACAAAATATTAATGAAATCAACAAGAAAGTGTCAATTTGGACGTCCAAATCAATGAATTTCTGTCAAGCACTGTCCAAGTCAATATATCCTAATCAACAGAACAAATCAATAGTTTTTTGTTAAATTTGTGTTAATTTGGATGCCTTTTTTCTAGTAGTGGTTCCAGTAAAAGTCTTTTTTTGCATTTGATCCATTTGGAGTTGGTGAGATTCCAATGTTATTCTATTAATTACGTATTAGATGCTTTGACCACATAACAAAGGCTTTTTGGCATGATGTCAGGTGTCAAAATCAGGGCCGGAATGGCACAGGGACATGCTGGCCTTGGGCTACAGAGATCCACTGCCCGCGCCAATTCCGGGCATACAAGCAACACTAGCTGCGATTAACCCAGCGGAAATCTACAAGTTCATCCAGGAGAAGGACCTCGCTGCTATCAACTCGACAGAAGAAGACGGTGAGCCTGTCCTTTTACTGACAGTGCTTGATCTCTCGCAATGGACCCGTGTCTTTGAGGTAGCAAATACTCATTTGCAGAAAGCGAAGGAGAGATTGCACGAACTACATGCATCGATGCAGCAGATCCTAATGAAAGATGAGATCGACCTGGTGGAGGCTAAGAGGAATACAACGGTCGTTGAGGTCGCTATCAGGCATGCAAACAACCAGTCGGAGGAGACTGTCTCATTATCACAACTGACCATGCCACAATCGGGTACGTTTAATCACCCGTTTTTGACAAACCTCGTGGTTGACGAGGCACATAAAGCCGCGTTGGAAGATTTCCAAGAAGCAATTGTGACCACTCAGCTTGAAAAAGAACATGAAACTTTGGTAGCCTCAGGACGGCACTTGGCCATTCCGTTTGTCCCACCAAGGACAATTGAGGACCAAATGCCGGCAAAGGGCCATCGAGTCTGGGCCTCCGGTAATATGAACTCCCTGGCCCCTATCTTGACGTCGACCTGGCGTATATGGGGTGGCCTTCCTAAAACGGAAATGGAGGAATGCAAAGAAGCAGCTCTGCATAGCAAAAAATTAATTTCCAACGGCCAAAATTTGGTGAATGCCTTTGCGCTGTATGGGTACAATCACAGTAAGTGTCCAATCACTTCAGTGAAATTGCATATTAAATTAGAAGTACCCTCGGCTAATGATTGCAGAGAGAAACATGCTCAGGAAATGTGGAATGTCCATCGGCCATACTTGAGATGTACGTGTCATCCAAAGTCTAGCAACGGTTGTTCTGGGTCATTTATATGGTGGGATCACGCGTGCTGGTACATGGTAAACCACCTAGATAAATTTTTTCCTGACGACACTTTTTCGACACTCAAAGCAAAATACATTGCTTTTCTAATCTGGATTCAAGGGGTTGGGCGTACTGCAGTGAGATGCTAGATTTCTTTTGCCCAAGCACGCACCTGGATGTGCTCTGGGGCCATCCAGTTTGCAGCTAACCCATCCGGAAAATTTTTAGCGGAACTTCCTGATATGCCTGGACCGAGACAGATTGAACGCATGCTGAAACCCGCGGCTTTTTCGATTTCGAACCCTGGGACACCGAGCAACGCTCCTCCATCCAAACGCCAAAAGATAAATTTCAACACCCCCCCGCATACGAATCGCCAAAATAGTGGCGGTGGTTATAGTCGGGGTCGAGACACTCATTCTCGTGGCAGAGGCTACGGGGGAGAAAGGACTAACACAAATCTCCATCGAAGGTACAATCCTCCAGCGCAGACTTCAGCGTTCCAGTACTTTCCAGCGACGCCGCGGTCAGAGCAACTCCATGTATTCCGAGGCGCCAGTAGCGTCGATCAGGGATCGAACTCGACGACCAGACCGGGAACCCATGCGACTGCACAGATTAGTCAAGATCTACCAGCTTCCCCCCGAAAGGGTAGAATGTTGAGTTTTGAAGAGGACTAGGATAAAATGCTGACACTCATACATACACTTTTTTTTTTTTGCTTGTGATTACAGAAATCCGACGATATTTAGACAAGGACCTGCTTGGCCGAATTGTGCTACAGAGATGTAATGACAAGAAACCAATCGGATATATAATTTTGACTTATCCTTCTCGTGCTTTAGACTGGATCAATTTACGCCAGTTATTTATTGCATGTTTAAGTAGATTCAATCTAGATCATCTGATCTCTTATGTGGATGACGTTAGATTTGCTTGGCGTTTTCATGAAAACCTAGCTGCGGTCCTATATAAGCCATCGGAAGTTTTTAAGAAATTTTCCGTGGACTAGTTATTGGATCCAAATGCAAAATGCCTATGTTTGCATGCAAACAGGTTCTCCAAGTTTCTGGACTGCCAGACCAAGGACGAGACCTCTAGCCTCACAAAGGCCCAAGTGCATGTGAGGACCACAGACATCAGGAGGACGATGCTATTTTGCGTGCGGTGAGCGTAGAGCATAGAGCGGTGAGCGTACTTTTGCAAGTCCCGGGACCTCCAAAGTGGGCATTTTCTATAAAAGTAAAAGTAGAAGATAAAATTTAAGCAAAACAAAAGTTAAAAATAGAAACCGATTTACAACAGTAGGACCCTATAGCCGTGATTATGGTCGAATGTGAGAAATGATTGTCCACAATAATAAGCAGCATCGGAGGGTTTAGGGGGAAACCAAAATGACCAATTCAATAAATTGAGCAGGTATCCTATGGCCGTGGATATCCAATGGCCGTTGATATCCTATAGCCGTGGATATCCAATGGCTTTTATTATCCTATGGCCGTTGGATATCCTATGGCCGCTATTACTCTATATCTGTTGTTATCCAATGGCCGTTGATATTGTGAGGCTACCTGAAGAGATCCTTAAGCTAAATTAAGGGTTCTTAGAATATTATCACACCATTAATCCAAATAGAACCATTTCATATTCATTAAAGTACTGCAATCATGAGTGTGTATCGAATATTAAAAAAGAAATTAAAATACTATGGATTTAGGAATGGTCGTCACAAAAACGGAATGTCCTTTGAGAGCATCCTTTCACAAAATTATATTGTGAGTGCGTTAACCGCTACTAAAGCAAACAGACTGCAACCAATCTATAAACAAAGTGAAGATAGAAATCATGAAGAACTTCCACAAATTTTGGAGGGTTTGATTTTAAATGCACTGCATGATAAATAATTCCTCAGTATTAGAGAGCGGTTTTAGCCAGAAAGCCCAAAAGACTTTGAGGAATTGGTATGCTTCAGGTGAGCGACGGAATTCAATTGCACTCTAAAACAAACGATTACATCGGCAAATATAGACGGTCTAGGATAGAAATGGAAATACCCGATGTATGCGGGTGAAAAGAACTCAATCAATAAATCCGGGTGATATTAATAATCAAAATGTAAAAGTCGAGGAACTGCCAGAAGATGCTGGTCCTGGTTCCATATCAACGTCTGCCTCGTCATCAATAAAATGACAAAGACGTCTACGAATTCTTCTATCACTATGCAAGGAGGTTGAAGAAGATTCTGCCGCTTGCAACATAGCGACGCCTGCATTCCACGGTGCCATAAAGTAGTCTTTGGCCGGAGATCGAAGTAGAGTGATCACTCTGAGCCAAACGAGTTTGTGTTAGTAAATTGTAGGCCATAAACAGAAGACTGAAAGATTTTAGGATGAAGCACGAGACTTACTTACTAAATCTGTTCTTCTTAGTGATCTGCCGAATAGGGACGTCGAGTGAAATCTCTGCTAGATTGTCGGAAGCGGGAAGTTGAATTCGAGGTGGAGCTTCGACCTGATGGAACTGCTGCAACCTAGCCTTGAAGATCACGGCGTCGTCTTTGAGGGCCGCAATGTGTCGTCCAATACCTCTGCAAGCTCGAATAGAATTACCTGAAAGTAAATGAAGGAATTCAGTTTAGGATTCAGGCAAGAAACATGGTAGAAGAATTCATCACAAGAGAAAACAGTACTCACCGAGAGAAGCAAAAGCATCGAGGATGATGGACCCCGGCTTGGTAAAAGCCGCGATCAATATTTGAAGGAAAATAGGATCCTTCTCACGTGCGCCTCTCCACGGAACAGATCCATTCATGGATTGAGAGGCCGCGGAAGTGAAATTGAATAACACATCGGATTCAGCAACCCCCAATCCGAACTCCGCAAGTGACTTATCGGCCGCTATCGTGAATTGGCTAGCATCCATGGCTTGGTGAATGAAGAGCTGAATCCGGAATCCTCTGCTCTGAGAATGGAAATTGCGACGAAATTGAATTAGCAGAATGTAAACTACAATCTAGTAACTCGAATCCAGTGATTCCAAAAATTGATTGGAAATAGTATTTACCTTATTTGCTGAGCTGGAATACGATGCAGAAGGCAGGTCATTAATTCCCCACCATTCTCGATGTAGAATGAAGCTGTAGCCGTGTGTATACGACAGCACATTAGTCCGGATCCGAGGAACATCTGGGACAAACAACAGAATCCCCCCCTCGCCGTGAAGAAAATGTTCAGCAAACTCGAAGACGCTTTCAGTCTGCTGCTCAGAGTACTCATTCCAAGCAGGGACATCAAGGGGGTTCACTGAAATGGCCGGAACCCACAGGCCATCTGGGAGATCACCAAGAATCAAATCAAAGCTACTATGCGGACAAGACTTGTTTAAAGCCTTGGCACCGTCTTCATTCTTGACCTGAACATTATAAAGGATGGAATCAATTAGGTTAGAATGGCATAACAGGAACGCATTGGAAATCCAATTTGCCTCAGAAAGTAAATGACTATCCCAACAATGCAACGTGGATCGTAACGGAGAATCCCCAAGTGCCGACATCGGCAATGATTCTAAACCGTAGAATACATAAGGATAACTGGTGATTCAAAAGACTGACCTTGAGAACAAACTTGTTGACAATCTCGAGGCAAGAGTGCACGTCTGGAAGAGCCTCCATAATCTGGATCAGGCTGGAATTCTGAACACATACTGAAGACTGAAGGAATGATCCTGATGCTGAAGCTGCTTTGCTTGAGGTGACTATGTTCTTCAGCTTCTGCGTAGCAAACGATAGAGGGCTTGACAGCGCATGAAGAGCAGGCATGTGAGGACTCTGAGCAGCAACAGGAGTAGACTGCGGAAGTGGGGGCTGAATCACCTCCAACACCTCCATGTCCGTATCCACATCCGGCAATGGCTGTACAGTCTGTCTAGCAGTCTTCCTTGCACTCCCAGAGGCCAATGCATCCGACTCTTGTGTGGCTGCAGCATCCGAGGCGGCCTTCTTCCTTGCATTTGAACCGGCCTTTCTCTTTGAGCCCCTAGTCTTCTTTGAAGGAGCCTCCACCGGCGGTGTATTATGAACGGTCTTCAACTCGGTCATATCGGGTTGCACCTTGTTCCTCAAGTCGATCTCAAAAGGAGGAGGATGTCCAGAGGACAGTCAATGTACCACCCACAAACTTCCCAATGCTCCCTCTTCCACCTCCTCGCGATCTCATCCGATATCATGCAGTTCTCGGCACGTCTGTCCAAATAGCTCGGGAAGAACGACGGCGTCTTTGACGTGGCGTTGTGGGCGTACAGAACAAACTTGAAGTATCGATAGAGAACTCGGGCCACAGCCTGTTCCAGACCGACCTGCAAATCCGGAGTATGATTCTTGTGAACTCCTTTGCCATCAAACTCATAAGAGAATGCAATATCCCAAAGCTGGATTCGACTCTGCTCCACATAATCCCCGATGCTAGGAATCGGAGATTCACCAGGTGGTTGGTAATTGATCACGACATCAAGCTCCGAGAGAGCGGCATCAAACAGTTCCTGCACAGAACTAGCCAACTGTAACCAAGAGTGAGTAACAACTTTGATGAGTCAAGCATCGAATTCAAGACAAAGAAGGAAAGGTAAATGAAGTTATCTGTGCCCACCAGGTCGCTTTGTGAAGCCACTCAGGAAAAGCGTGATCAGGAAACTTGGTTCTCGGGAACCTCATTGCTTCACGAAGCAAGGCCGGTTTGTTCCATCGCTCCAGCCACTTCACTTTCACTGCCGCGTCCATGGCCGATGTAGAAAGATACCATAACTTCTCCTGCGACATCTCTGGATCGTCTTCCCGGTTCTCATAGTGAATGCGAACTTGATCCAGGAATTGCAATGTTTGCCTTGGATCAGCAATGGAAAGCTGTTTCTTCACATCAGACGACATATCCTTCTTCACCTTATCGACAGCCTTCCCAATGGCATCATACAGCTTCCCAGTAGTCCATTCCTTCGACTTCTCCGGATACTTCTCCTTGAATCTCCTAGTCGCATGAGCTACTGCATCACCTAGCTCTTGCTGCAAGACAACGAACACACATCAAGATTCTAATTTGATGTTATGGCTGAGTTCCAGAGCAGAAAAGACAAGTGCCGATATCGGCACTCCAATTCCTCAACCCACAAGCAAACTAAAGAAGTCATAACAATCAACTCCACACATAAACATTCAAGCACAAAACTCAACCGTACCTGATAGAGAACGCCAATTAGCTCGTCAAGCGTCAGGGTGTACCATGTTCGCGTCTTCGATTTCTGCTTCTTCTCGGCATCAGCAAGCTCTTCCTTGGTAACGAGATTCTCGAAGTAGGACAGGGGTTGACCAGCTATACTCTGAAGCCTGTACAGCTTGTGAACCAGGTTTAACTTCACGTGACAGGTCTGGTTTCTCCTGTTAGAGAAAATCAAGGTTAGAACTGATGAGGTCAAACTTTGCCAAAAAGACCTACAAGAAATAGTCTCTGAAGAGGATTACCAGTTCACTTGGTGCAACGCGGTGAGAAGTGGCCCAATCTGGCCTTCAACCTCCAAGACAATCGATTGAACCGCATAATGCCAAGATGGATCGTCTCCGTGGTCTCTGTTGATGATCGGCATCCAGGCAGCTAGCCGATGGTTGCCATCCCACACGAAAAACATCTTGCCTGAGAATTGCTTCCAAGTGTCTTCCTTCTGCAGCTCCCTCTCAAAGTTGTCGTTAGTAGCTACCCACAACGGACTCCACGAGGCGACATCCTTGTCCGTCACGTTTCGAGTTTTGCCGTCGTTGTCCTGCAAGGCGACGTAAAACACACCATGCCCGTCCATATATCCAGTACTCACGAAATGGGCGCCCAATGCCATGACATCGTTCTTCAGGTACGGGCGAACAGCAGCTAGACCCTTCATCCGACAGAGCGGGATGTTCAGCTTGGACTTCTCCCTTGGCTTGAATCGCAGCTTGTCCAACACAATGTTCGTATTGGCTGACTCCTGCACGACCATCTTGTCCATTTCCTTCCCAAGTTCTTCGGCCGTCATCTCCGTGGTGGCCTTTTCTGCCTCGAGGGCGTCTAGAGAAGTCTCGACATCTTCGTTACCCACTTCCTCTGCAGAAGAACAAAATCACTATCAGAAATGAGCTCAATCTCAGACAATAAATATCACTCTGGAAATCCATAATTGAGAATGCCAAGCAGTCAAAAATATGCACCAGACCCCTGATATTCGGGCTACGACGAGGATTGGAGTGCATCCATTCTCCCGGCATCGGTCACATTATCCGCCTCAACTGCAGAAGTTTGAGCATGCCACCACAATGTAAGAAATCAGAGAGCACCTGAACATCACAACTCTCCCCTACCAGGATTGTCCTCGTCACGTCCTGTCCGTCCGTCAGCATGTCCGGACGAACGTCAGGATTCAACCCCGGCATCCGTCAGGATGAAATTTGGACGAGAATCGTTGACAGAGGATGAAAACTACGGAAATGGATGGACGTTCTTCGCCAACGGGCGGCGAGCTTCCGTCGACGGGCACGGAACGGGCGTGATGGACGGGTATCTAGACGGGCGGGATGGACGAGTATCTGGACGGAAAACTGGACGACCATGTGGACGGGAGGGGGGGCGGTTGTGTGGACGAGTATCTGGACGGGCGGGATGGACGGGTATGTGGATGGAAAATTGGACGGGCATCTGGACGGGTAAGTGGACGGGCGGGTGGACGGGTAACTAGACGGGCGAGTGGACGGACATCTGGACGGGTAACTAGATGGGCGGGTGGACGGGCATCTGGACGGGTAACTAGACGGTTCTGTGGACAGAAAAATAGACTGGACGGGTGGGATTGGAATTTTGGCTTAAATGCCCGAAGCACCCAAATCTGGTGTTGGCAAAATTTTGAAGTTAAATAAAACCTAACCAAGTTGCTATTTTTAGTAGTATCCAAGTTGCTATTTTTAGTAAGTTCTTCTTGAAGTCTAGTTATAGCATCAATAGTCTATTCTTAAAAATAAATGATAGTGATTTTTCGTTTCAAGACTTTGTGCAAGGGTATCCATTGCAATCTTGACTTCTTGTAGCATTGAGAGCTTTTGGAAATGTGCCTCAAAAACACAAGATCTTGGAGAAAAAATCACATTCAAATTTTCTTTTTAATTGAAAAAAAATATGGAGTATATTTTTAAAAGCCATAAATTGTTTGGAGTTATACATGTTCGGCAATTTAACCTCATATTTTTGTGGTCTAAATTTTTTTTAATTTTACTTGTGAAAACTGAAAAGAGGATTGGAAGACTTTACATCATTTTTGTAGTTTTAACACCCTCATGTTCAAACATTATAATCTTTTACTCTATAAGTGATATTGTTGTGTTTTAGCAACCTATGAGCCCCTAATATGTCTTGTTTGAGTTTATATGGTTACAATTTTTTTGGAATTGATACGCCTAGTCACCTAATCAAAATGTTAACATTTTGTTCAATTTAGAGCAAATTTGTAGAAGCTCAAAACATGCCTTGGGCATCTAGGATTCTAGGGATTAAAGTTTGTTATTGAATTTTGAATTAGAGAAGTTGCTAAATTGATTTTACATTGACTATATGGCAAGAAAATTCAAAAATATTAATCCATGTAGCCATGTAGGCCCTATGCTAATTATTGCCAAAAAAAAATCCAAGTTGGCATTTCTCCATGTTCACCTTGAAATGAAATGAAAAAAAAAAATTAGAATCTATTCAATTTAAGACTTTCAAGTATAGGATCGCCATTCATAAAGTCATTTATTTCAATTGATTTTCAAATAAATTTCATGTAGTGTGACCTTATCAAGTTAGCAATTGCAAGATATTAAACTTTGATCATTTGATTTCCATAATGCCATTTGAGAAAAAATGGAAAATGTTCAATACTTTAATTTGTAAACTTTGGATTTAAAAATAAACATGAGGGAGTAGTCAATCAATAGTCCAACTAAAAAAACATTAAAACTAATAGAACAAAAGTTACAAAACGTGAATTATTTTTTGGTTTAATTCTAAAGACTTAAAGGAGATTTCATCAAATATGAAGCAATCAAATAATTTGTTACTTATTTCTTGCTTTGGTAAAGAATTTCCATTGTTTTTATTTCTTAGCCCCTAAAATAACATACTCTCATTGTCCTTTCTGCCAGGGACAAAATGGATTTTCGATAGGCTCCTATGATCTCATTTTTTACTAAAACTTTTGAAAACTTTTTCATAAGAATGATAACATGGAATGATAGATAAACTTATGAGTTTATTCATAATACAATTTCTATTCCAATCGGTGCCTAGGAGAAAAGGGTATGCCACAATAACCTCAAACAGGGGAGATCGGGACACCGGGCGGTCTAAGACTCCGGGTAGACAAAAAAATCCACAAAAAAATGAAATACAAATTTGTATGTTTTTTTTCCAGTTGGATTGTATTTTCTTTTAAATGGGAGGCTTTCATTCATCCCATTTGGATTAGGAATGGAAAAGTTATGGGTTTTTTGTGGAGCGGGCAATCCTAGCAACTTCTTAAAATAAATTTGTTTCTTTCACTTTGAATGCTAATAACTTTCAATCCATACGGTCAAACATCACAAATTTTTTATCACGTCATCTAAGACAAGTGTAGAACAAGATCCTTTGGTTCGATTCAAAATATAAATTGGAAAATTTAATTCATAGGTGAACATAGCAAAAGTGGTGGTTTAGGATGGTTTGGGCCAAAAAATGGACTTTGGACTTTAGGGCTTCACCAAAAATAAAATAGAACACTCTTTTACCTACCATCTAAGCATACAAGCTTCTTCTATACTATTACAAAAAGGTCCAATAGATTACAAAAATTGACAAAGGCGAAGCAACAATACACGAGGTGGAAAGAAAACAATAAATGTACATATTTTATAAATCCGTTGAAGTACATGGGAAACTAATAAAGGCTTTACATAATTACATACGTTCGCTTTGTACAACTTCCAGTATTTAATTCTATACATCTATCTAGTTATACACAATCTAGTCTACATCTTCGATTACAACGCCGCGTGCTATGCTATTTCTCAAAAATTGTTGCAGTTCTTGTTGCGTTTCCAAAGTCCTCAGAAGCTGAAGTGCTTCTATATCGTATCTATCATGTAAGTGGGAAAAAATGTCATTCACGAGGGCTAGCTCATGGAAGGTATTGTCTTCAATGTACGCCATTTCTTCTTCATAGCTCAATTCCCCCTCAAATCCGACTGGCTGGCCTTGAGAGTTAAACATTGTAACGATTACGGAACGTCCGGAAACTAAACTTAATATATAAAATAGAGATATATAGGAGAAGAACTTTGAAATTTTTGCATAAGTGTAGAAGTTTAGACACTAGAAACCTACATTAGAAAAGATCTCTTTCGTAGGAAAGTTAAAACTCTAATTAGGATAAAACAGTGTTCCGGAATCAGTAGCCGGATAGTCGGAAGTTCCGGATCGTAGGGGTTCCGGCTAGGGAACTTACGGGAACTCCACCGGTTCGGGAACTTAGGGTTTCGCGCCGTTATATAAACCCCGCCGCCATTCTCATTCGGTCTTTTTTCTTTGCGGCATTTTCGCGAGTACGTTTAGTGAGAGAAAGAGTGGTGAGATAGGATCGAGGTAGGAAGCGGAAGTAAGGTCGGTGCAACTCCGGAGGACCGACAGGATGACGGAAACTCGAGCCCGTAGACTGGCGGTGACCGCACGGACTGTCAGCCCGGTGATTCCGTTTGATACGGATTGCCATAGAGAGTTGCAGAAGGATTTAGAGACTATGGGCTGTGTCGGATTCTTACACCGCCCATGGAACTTGAAGAGTGAAGGAATGATTGAGGAACTCCTTTACGGAGTTCCCAATCAGTATGAGTTGACGGTGAGGGGCCGCCCGAGAGCTTGGACACAAGAGCTCTGGGCCGGAACGTACTTTTCACTGAACCGGAGGCATGGATGGGCCGGCCGGCCGGAGAAGTTCGCGGCGGAAAGATTCCGGAACTCCGCCGACCCAAAAGAGGGGTTTGCAGAGACGGATTGCGTGTACGCCTGGGATCAGCAACTCTTAGAGTTCCTGATTCCCATCCTGTATCCGGAAAAGCCTAGCCGGGTGACCACCACGGTGGCCAACACCATTTTTGGGGCTTTAGGAAACAGGGTTAATCCGCCCCCAAGACCCGTAAATTGAGGTGGACTTATTCACACGATTGTGGATAAGTTAGCGAATGGGATTTTAGGACGGAAGACCAGCTACATTAGCCCGTACTTGTTCCACTTGTACCACCCGATGGAAACCCTGAGCGAGCCGGAGCAGCTTATGTACAAGAAAGGGGAGAATCTCCTCAAGTACGGGCTGAGACCGGAACCGCAGCCGGAGGAGCCGGAATCCGAGGAGGAGGACGTTCCGGAGGAAACACAGACTACTCCGGAGAAGGCCGGAACCAGTAGGCGGAAGTCCACCGACCGGACAGCGCGAGGAAAACAAGTGGCAGAAGGTTCCGTCCAACCGGAAAGCCCGCACGAGGAGTTGGATCCAGTCGAGAACGCCATACATTGGCTGCGAACGACGAGGACGGTGAACGACCGGATGGCAGCAGTACTCCAAGACGTTTGCCATACGTTAGGAGTAAAGGACGAGAGAGAGATCTTGGCAGCCATCGCACGAAGACCGAATCCGGAAGACGTCAAGGTTTTGTACGATCAGATCCGGAGTCTTCAGGAGGAATGGGATCAGTTCCGGAGCCAGCACCAGTGGTCGGAACGGGAGATGCACATCGCGAACCGGAAGTCCACGGAAGCGATGGCTCTAGTACGGAAGCTGGGAGAACTGATCGACCTTCCGGCCAGCACCATCTCGAGGGCCCAACTCTGGAACTCACAAATGGTGGCCTAAGGCCACATTACCGGAACGAAGGTCGTACTCATCCTGACGGATTTCGAGGCCCGGATGGAGGGAGTGCTGAAGGAAATGCGACAGCTGATTGGAAGCCTTGACCCGAACCTGCTTGACCAAGCAATGTTCGCTGATCTTCCGGGAGGAGAGTTCCAAGAAACTCATGGAGCTGGAACTTCAACGGGAAAGAGGAATCCGGAAATCCCGACTCACGTGGTCACTTATTCGGAGGTTAAAACGCCGAAGGAAGCAAGCACGCAGACCACCGTCCAGGAGGGGACAGCCGGAAGACAGGCGGCGGTAAACCTGTTTCCGCCTCTCCAGCTGACGGAGACGGAAGCTGAGGCCATAGTAGCAGCAAGTGTCCGGAATCCTGCCCGGACCGATCCGGACAAGTTTATGCATATGTAGAACACTCCACCACCAGCGAATCCGGGCAACACCGTCATTAATTTGACGGAGACGAAGACGACACGGCAGCGACACACGAGGATCGAAGAGCCGCTGGAGATCGATGAGACGGAAGAGGAATCTGCGGAGTCTCACTCCCAATCGGCTGGGACGGATTCTGATCCGCCTCAGATCCGAACTCGGTCGGCAACGAAGAGGACTCCAGCAAAGGTAACTGCCCGGAAGTCCACTCCAGCGAATCTTAGGGCTGGACCATCGACAAAGAAGCCCCGCAAATGACTAGTGCGGGTGGCTGTCTTTTTAGTTAGGATTTTGACTTATTAGTTATTTCCGGAAACGGGTAACCCGGGCTGTGGGCCCCTAGTTCCGGACTTTTAGGCTGTCAAACGGATTTCTGGTTTTGCCGGAACGGTTATTAGGACCGTTAGCCGGATTTGTAGTTGGCCGTTGGCTGGGTTTTGTGTGGGCCTTTTGGCCGCTTTTTGTTTGCTTTTAAGGGCAGACCGGCTTGTTGGCCTGTCATTCCCTTTCTTGTCATTTAATCGAAGCTTACCGGAGATCAATTTGATCATCTCTTTGCGTATCGCGTTGATGATTGAGTCGTACACTGGTTTGTGAGTGGGAGTGGGTGAGAGGGAGTCCGGATTCTTGGGTTGACGGATACATATGCTGTGACGGAAGAGCTTTAGATGTGTGAATGAGGAGCTGTGCGTGGTGCCTTTAAATTGCTGGAACGGTGATCCGGTGGAAGCCTGTTACAGGTGAGGGTGCGAGTCCGGAAGTCCAGGGAGGATTCCGTGCGGAGATAAGCAACCGCCTGAGGAATTATCCCAGCCATCGGAAGGTCTGCCAACCTCCGGAGCACTCGAGAGTTAAGAAGTCAGCACTACAATCCGGAAAGTCTGGATCTGTCGTTGTAGTAAGGTAGATCTAACCGGGCCTTGTGTGACCTACTTTTCGGATATGTCATCTGGAAGATTGTGAGGGTACGGATTCTCCCTTTGCTATTACCGTATAATTCTTGGGTGTTTGTTTTGTTTGTTACGGATAGAGAGTGTGAACCAAGAGTGGCGAGTCCCTGCCCCTCGGAAAGATCAATAGTGGACCCCCTGAGGGTGAAACAGGGGTATCTAAAACCAGTTACTTGAGAGAGTTGGAACCGGAATCCGGAATAGGGCGGATCCGGATTGGAATCCGGAAAATACTAGTTTCCGGAAGATAGCAATAGAGTGTACGGATTGCTTAGGGTGTTTTTGGAAGTGATCCGGATACCCAAAACTTGCAGCAACATACTAGAATTCCCTGGGACGATAACTTGTGTCATCTTACCACATTTTTGTACTAAAGATACTTACGCGCTAACTACGCGTGCGACAAACATGATGCGTTGTGGATGTGGTGCGTGTATAAAAATTAAGCGGTCTGGGTCCCAATGTCCACCGGCAATCTGACCAAAATATAGTCCACGCCTTGGATCACTGTCTCCAAACACCATCCTGATCACCTCTATCACTTGGGCGTCACTCGTCCATGGTATGTCAGCCACCGTTCTTGCCGGGAGGTGTCGGTTGTGGTGGCCCCACTTCCAAAGCCATGTCATGTCGGACCCCCAATGTACTCTATTACCGGGGCCCGGTAAATTTTCCTCATTGTACTCGTAATGTTGAGGCATGTGGTCTTGAAGGCCAAACATTTTGTACAGTCGTGCATGAAATGGAGCCCTGCATTGCGCACATCTTTTTCTGGTGACCACGTGTGGAATAAGACACACGGGGTGGTATAGATGGCCACATGTACCAAGATTCCATCCACCCTCGGGGCCAAATGGTTGTTGGCACATTATACATGTTGTTCCATCTTTTACAAAATCTGGAACGGAAGGCCACACTAGTGGCGTAATGCCATCGTGGTTGGGTGGCCCGTACTGTTGGCAATCGACATTATATTGGAATTCCAAGTCTGGATGGGCATTCCAATCGATGCTTGAATTCTCCCTAAACACTGGCAAATCATCGATGAACATTTCTGCCACCCAAGGCCACGAGGTCAAGCCAAAATAACGTTGACCGCCATCATTGAATTCTGCACCCACTCTCCTCACTTCACGCTGCATTTGCTCAGCCTCGTTTAGCGCTAAGCTGCATGTCAACTTCATGTTGCACATTTGAAGCAGCCTCTGCTCCGTCTGAGGATTTTGAACCAACCGCATATTTTGAACACTCAATGCGGTCATGGTCTGCTCCAAGGTTGTTCGAGCTGCAGTAACCACCGCCACCTCTGCCTCGGCGTTGTTGGCACGAAGTTCCAAAGCACGCATGGCGTTTGTTAATTCTTCCATGTTTGTGCGAGTACTTCCAAGCTCTGCTTCAACTCGCTCAACACGTGCACGCATAATATCCAATGTGGCTCTTTCTGAACTTGGAAAAGTGGATCATGATCGCAGCACAAACTCAGATGTATTGCTCGGGCCTGGTGTGTCTTTATCTGCATCGTATGTAGCACGTTCCACTACAAGATCGAGTGGTGGAACTGAGTCTGTGTTGACCCGCCTTTCACGCTCTACGAGCTCGGCTTCACGTGCAATGAGGCGCACATTTTCATCTTGAACGGCCCGCATCCTTGCATGATGAACTTCCAACATTGCAGCATGTTGTCGTCGTGTTTCTTCTTTTTCTGCTTGCAGTGTTTGTACTAATTGGCGCAAGCGAATTACTTCTTCACCGTCAGCTTGCACTCCACCAATCACAGCTTGTTGGTTTACATCTGGACCGCTGCCCTGACCAACTTCTATCTCCATCAACTCCGTCCCTGGACGCTCTACCAGTGGAACCACGTCCATTTGCACATTTTGGACATCATCCAATGGCACGGCAAGATTTGGTACATTGTCCAACGGCACAGTAGGATTTGGTGCAATGTGGCGAGTTCGATTTGGAAATGTATTATTCCGCGATTTGCCCAAAAAGCTGCTCCAGTCCACATCCTTGCCAAGAAAAACCTCCGCATATGCCATTTGGCACAATGAAAGTGTCCCGTCTTTCTTGGATCTTGCCCCCCAAAGTGCCAATGATACTTCAATCATCCTCTTCTTGAAGTGCGGATGTTGGCACTGGTCAATATTTACCACGCCAGATTTCACGTGCACCTCGTACCGGTCGTGTGGCCAATGGCGGTTGATGTGGGCCCAGTCTATATATTGACGACATATCACTCTTGTCCATGGGCCATCTGCCTCCAACCACCCAGGCTTTGCCATAACCTCTTCGGCATTAAGTGTGCCCCAATCCAAGGTTGCTCTGTTTCCTCTCTTCCTTCTACCTGGGGGTTCACCTACAGGTACCAAACCTCCTGGGGGGTCACCTCTAGGTCTCGAACCTCCTGCTACATCCTCTACGTCCATTCTTGATACCTGTAAAATGACACACACGATACTGTATGCAAATACAATGACAATTTGTTTTGCCTTCTGTTGCGTGAAGGCAACTGAAATGTGGCAAAACAATGTCAAATGTATAACACTTCCCCTCAAATTGCAGAGCAAAGCTTTCTCAAGCTCGGACAGTGCAACTCAAAAGAGGAAGCACGTAAACTGTCCAAAAAAGTTTACTTATACCCCCCAATTACCGACCCGATTAGGCAGGATAATTAATATAACATCATCCCGTCCCCCCCCGAATCCAGACCGTCCAGGGCATGGGACAGCCCTGGAATGGACGGCCGATACGTCTACAGAAGTCCGACACAGGGTTGGGACGCCGTCAACGGGTTCGGGGCGCCGTCGACAGGTTTGGGAAATAATTACACCACCGCCCGAGACTTGGATGGACGGATTTTCCGTCCTCTCGACAGTCTGCCTATCCCCTCGACGGCTTGCCCGTCCTCTCGACGGATTGCCCGTCCCCTCGACGGAATACCCGTCTCCTGGACGGCATACCCATCTTCTCGACAGCACACCCCTCTCCTGGACGGCATACCCGTCTCGTGGACGGAATACCCGTCTCGTGGACGACATACCTGTCTCGTGGACGGCATACCCGTCTCCTCGACGGAATACCCATCCCGTGGACGGCAAACCCGTCTCTTCGACGGGATACCCGTCCTCTCGACGGCCTGTCCCTGGTCGGGAACGACCCGCCCATCCTCTTGACGGCCTGCTGAACGTCCTGGACGGCCCTTTAAAAATTTTATGGGTATTCTTTTGAAAATTGATTTTTTATTTTTAGTAAAAAGCAGTTTTTTTATTTCTTCATGTCATGTCCATGTTAGAAAGTCTTGTAGCCATCTTAGAACATGTTATGACTGTTTTAAGTGGGAAGATGACCATCATGGAAACAATTTTCTGCTGATTTGGGGTAGTCTACAAACTCTTTTGGGCTTATTGGACAGTACACTTCAAAATTTTTTTAAAAATCATATTTAATCCAAAAAATAAAATTCCAGTTGCGTTCTTCATTTCTCACATGTGTCTTTGTATGGAAAAAATTTGATTATTTTTGCTAAAGGCAATACAACAAATCAGTCATTCTGCCTGTCATAGGTAGGTTTACCTTATATCACAAGGATAATGACATTAGAATCGATCATAGCATAAACTTAATTTCCATTTCATGATTTATTTAGAATGTATTAAATATAGTAGACATTAAAAACACATTCGAAGTGCAAATCGCAATAATGAAGTTTCATTTTTAGGGTCGTGTTGGGGGATTTTACATAAAATAGGAACTAGAGAAAATGAACTTTTGCCTTATAGTTAGACTCAAACTCAGAAAATATCAATTTGGAGGATAAATTTCAGATTTAGACTAAGGAGCAACAACTTCCCAAGATACACTAAAGTAGCATTTTTTTTTTTTTTTTTTTTTCCTAAACTCTAAATTACGCAGAGGCAAATATCGGAAAGACTACAAAATCATTTGGATACACTTTGGAACTCAACATGGAAGGTCCCCGAAAAATGAATTGAACGCTTCCACAATCTTTCCATCTCATTGAAGTGATTGAATTGCCATCAAATTGGCACTAAATGATGTCGTTGGGCGTTCCGAGGTTGAAGTTTATTGTAAATATCTTGCAATCTACAATTCTACATAGGCAAAGTTTGTGAAATTTCTTCCGGTCAATTGAACACTACTCTAGTACTCTAGTATGAGATCTTACATACTACAAGTAGATGTGCACCTTAAAGGCCTAAAGTCCTAAACACATTCATTTTTTTTTTTTACATTCTTTACTATAGAAATGGCAATTTATTTCAGATATAGGATGGAAAAGAGGCCTTGGGACTTTAGTCAGTTTAGTGGTTAACATACGGTACTACATAAGCAATTAATAAACAATCCATATGAAAAACTATAATAATTCACCGTTAGTTGCTTTATAGTTTAGAAGCCATAAAAAAAATATAAAGACCACAAAAATGTGAAGTTCATGTACTCAATGTTGCATTTCAATTTTATTACACCAATCCACTCTTATTTGCTATAGTTACATAAACTTGAACATCAAATACTCTTAAAATTGCAACAGTGAAGAGGGTTTAGGGTTTAGGGTTTAGGGTTTGGGATTTAGGGTATTGTCCTATAGGATTTACTTCAAAACCTAGCATGGACCGGAAACCACAAAAAATGTTCTTCCTTTTTTTAGTTGGCATTATAAGTGCAAAACTTGATCGAGATGTAGTCTTTGAAGTTTGAATTGGAAAAAAATAGATTAATGATTTAAAATCAAAGTTTTATAAAACATATTGAAGACACCAAAAAACGGCATAACAATATCTTTAGAAGGTAAAACATTCTTAAGTTTAGATGTATAGGGCTACATTCTTTTTCTGTAATGTATGAATGGAAAGCCAAAACAATGTTTTACATTAATCAATGATATGCATATGACATATGTTGTTTAGGAGGTCTTTCACTTATTTCATAATTAACTATTTCAGAGTTTTAATCTTACTACCTTTAACTAGAGCATTTAGAGGGTGGTTTATTGTCTTGGTCTTTGTATATTTGATCCGGGCTTAGTAAGTTATTGAATGTTTGTACGTTTGAGACTTTGAGTTTAGTATATTAGTGTAGACAGGGTTTAAAATTCAACAAAATACTAAATTGTCAGGTGCACTTACATGCAGGGAAGGATGGAATCAAAATACAATAATTCCAAAGGTGAAATTGTTCGAGTTATAATTGATAAAATTCATTTGAATTCAAATTTGAGCCCTACAGAATATAAATTATTTTAAGGGATTGCGAGATTCTGGGATTTTTGTAATAAAAACATTGCCCAATGCCAACAACTTTTGTGAAAATGGGTGCAATTAGAATGAATCAAATATTAACATGAACATCCAAAAAGAACATTCTAGGACTGACATTAAGAAGTTTTCAATTTGACCTTCTATGGTTTTTGCTATGTTTTTTCCATTATTTACGTGCAACAAAATATAATTCCATTCTAAATGAGCATTAAACCTTGTTTTTTGAGCATTTGAATGTCATCTCTGGTATTTATTTGTCCTCTAATTGAAACAAGTGTGAACATTAAGTTAGCACTCTTAAACTACCCGCCACCGTAGTCTAATGCCCGATTGAGAGGGAGGACACCTGTCCTGACAAGTCCGAGAGTGCCAAACCACATAAATGAAAAATTCTTCGAACAAGGATTAGAAATGAGTTACACTCGGCCAGCACTGTTTTGAATGGCCCGCTCGACGACCTTCCCGCCCTCTCGACGGCTTTCCCATCCTCTCGACGGCCTTCCCGTCTCTCAAAAGTCTTCCCGTCCTCTCGACGGCCTTCCCGTCTCTCAAAAGTCTTCCCGTCCTCTCGACGGCCAGTCCGCGGGCTGGACGGCCTTCTCGTCCTCAGGCCTAAAACCGCGGGCTGGACGGTCTCCCCCCGTAGACGGCCTTCCCGTCCTCTCGACGCCCAGTTCGCGGGCTGGACGGTCTCCACCTCTAGACAGCCTTTTCGTCCTCTCGACAACCAGTCCGCGGGCTAGACGGCTTGGCCCTTGGACGGTCTCCCCCCCTGGACGCCCTTCCCGTCCTCTCGACGGCCAGTCCGCGGGCTGGACGGTCTCCCCCCCTGGACGGCCTTCCCGTCCTCTCGACGGCCAGTCCGCGGGCTGGACGGCTTGGCCCCTGGACGGCTTGGCCCTCTGGACGGCCTTCCCGTCCTTTGGACGCCTTGGACAGCCCTAGACGCTCTGTCTGTCTTCTCGACGGCCTGTCCGTCGACGTGAATGATTGGGGTGGATTGACCCCCTCGCTCGGCCTTACCAGGGGTGCATGTAAAAAAAAGCCCTCTATTTTCGGCCAATCCAAGGTTATCATTTGATGTGATTGAACTAATTAGGGGTCTTTATGAATTCAAAATTTGCAAAAAAGGAATGGTGAGGAAAACAGGGTCGGCCCGCGGGGCCGAGCGAGGGGGTCAGTTCACCCCGGCCACGTGAAATGGGTATATAAGACTGTTTTTAGGGTACTTTCGCCACAGTCTCTCTTGCTCTGACGGTGCTCTCTTGTCTTGGATTGGTTGCAGTCCTTGCTTGCGAGCGCGGGTGCTGGGTAGAGGCTTTTTTGAGGAATAAGGGGGGCGGTTTTCACTTTGTGGAAGACGAATTCCTAATTCCTTTTATTTTGATTATTTGTTACTTGTTACTGTCACAATGGCTGGTCGCGATTTCTCGAAGAGAAAGGTTGATGATTGGTGGACAGGTGTTGGAGATGCACCGGTTATGGACCCGGATGCGGAATCACCAGAGCCCGTTTCAGAGGCCGTAGCTGCAAAAGGGTCCGTAGCTGCAGAAGGGGGGCGGAGAGTCTTCAAAGGGGAAGAAAAAACAACGAAGGAGGCACAAGGCTACAAATCCGGAGAAGTGGCCAAGCAAGGGTGCAACGCGCAAACTGCATGAAGTGGCGTTGGTTTTTTTTTATCAGTATTCGATTTTGCAGTTGAACTCAACATATGTCTCATGTGGATTACAGGGAGTGGATAAAATTAAACAAAAGTTCCACCACATGTTCTGGACAACAATGAGCGCGGATGAGTGGCATGAAGACCGCACGAAAGAATGCTTCGATCATTGGTTGGAGTCACAAGTGCAAACGTGTATCCTCAACCTTGCCCAAGTTGCGGAAAAAATAAAAGGCTTTGAGAAGAGTGTAGTGCCCAGACAACAAGCATTGAGTTTGTTGCACAAGAAGCGGTATTGGTGGCATGATGCAGTGCGTGGATTGTCTTCAAGCAACATCCGTTCCGCTCCGTGGTTTCAACGAAGTTAGAACTTGGCATTTGGTCAACAAGCTGCAAGAGGAGTGGTTTTCCTTGAAAGAGGGGTGGTGGTGGTTCCTTTGTCTGGCCATAGCAAACAAGGGGGGCATGGGAGGGTGCGCAAAGTATGTGTTCAAAATTCAAAACATATTTCCAAGAATATGGAATTAGCTGGGAAGTCAACCTTGCGCGTGGATGAATTGAAGAAGTCCAGGGAGAAGTTGTCCATCGAGGCATTGGTATGTCCGTGCGAGCATCCAGGGGTCATCAAATTCTTTGCTATAAATGACATGACCATGGAGTGTTATTCGCAATGGTGGAATGGCGGTACTCTCGGCGCCATGTTTACCCTTGATGAGAAGAACCGAGATCCAGATGAAATTGGGGAGTTGGCTTACCATGCAACTCCCCAATCAATGCAAGAAGCCAAACGACTCATGGCATATAGACGCAAGCGCACTGAACTTGCGTGGGCAATGATTTGCATTGTGGATGCAGTGCAACAGTGCTCTGTATTGCACAACGACATCACACCGGAGAACATTATGCTTCATTTTCCGAATGATGATGGAAGAACCGTGTGGATTGGTCTATGTGATTGGGGAATGGGTAGCCGCATCAACGAAGAAACCCCTTCTCTTTACCAATTCAATTGTCCAAGGAAGTTTCAGGCAACCCGAGCGCAACGTTGGTGGGTGGCTCCTGAGTTGATGTACTTGATTGGAGAGACAGGAACTTCATCATCTCCTACTCGCAGGGTTAAGCCACCGTGTGTTAGTATACACATGGACGGATACTCCATAGGGAAATTGGCTATGAAGGTATGGAAAAAAGATCGCAGAAATGTAGAGATGATTCCGGACCATACGGCATTTGGTGCGTTTCAAACCATGTTGGGTGAATTGTGCAAGGTGGAGCCACTACAACGACGCTCGCTGACATATGTCGTGCAACGTCTAAGTGGTGCTCCAACGTTTTGGACACCACCCGTGGATTGCTACCGCGAGGCCCGCAAAGAACAAGACCTTCAAGAAGAGTAGGCGCGCAATGAAGATTAGATAATAGTGTATTACCATGTAGTTGCAAAATTAGTGTTTACTTAGTACATGCGGTTATTATAGTATGGGCTTGAGGACATCCATAGCAATGTAGCACACTTTGTGGCTTCAATGCATTTTGTACTCATTTTGGTTTATATAAAGTTATAAACGTATTTTACCTAAACATTGAGTTGTAAAAAATTTCTTGTCTTCCCTAACTTTATCATTTAAATTGCGTGTAAACACACATCTTATATCTTTAGTACTAAAAACTTTGAATTGTATATCACTACAAGAAATTTCAATTAGTTTTGTGCAAAATTGTAATTGTCAACATTTTTGTTGCACTTCATGCCATAAATAAGTAAAAATAGAAAAAACAATTCAAGAGATTCTAAATTTTTAGTTTTTTACAAGAGGTACAAATATCAATAGAGATTTCTAGTCAGAAAAATTTTCAATTGTTTATTTAATTTTTCATGCCCCAAACTAGTAAACAACCACAAAGAAAAGCTTGAAGTCAAATTTGACTATCAAACCAAATTTATATTTTTATTGAAAATCAGCATAATATTTTAATATTTTTCAACATACGTAAGAATTCATTTTCAATTTAAGCTTTTTTTTTCCAGAAAATTCAGTGGAAAATTGATTTTATTGTGATTTTATAAAGCTAAACGTGGAAATCAGATTTTATCAATTATAATATGTATGAGAATAATCTGAAACTCTTACCATAAATGAATGAATGAATCCAAAACATAGTTTTATAATTTTAATTTTAATGAAATTTGAAAAAAAAAAAACATACATGAGAAAAACACCACACTGTGTTATTTGGATTGCAAACATAGTTTCCAATTGCAATAATTCTTTCAAATTTTGACCTCGATTCTTGAATATTCAAAAAAATAATTCAAAAACAATAGTGCCCCGAAGGCCCAATTTTCCATAAATCACACTCAGTGAAAGTTAATCTGAAATTGCAAAGCTAGCATTCAAAAAACTAGTTTTTCCAAGTTTGAATGCTAATATCTTTCAATCTATTCGGTCAAACTTCATGAAATTTTTACCACGTGATAAAAAACATGTGAAGTATAAGATTTTACGGTTAGATGTTGTAAAAAACATTTTTTCCGTATATTGAGGCAAATGCAAGAGAAAAGACAATTTTGCGTTGTTTTTGTGTAATGACTTCGGGACTTTAGGGGTAAATAGTTCTATGAGAATGAAAGGAACAAAAGTCATATTTCATATTAATGCTGATTTCAATATGCAAGGTATTGAGCCTCTAAAACCATTGCATTTGAAAACATGAAGACCCTATTGTCTTTTCAAAAACATTCAACGTCTTCCATGCCTAAAAATGCGCATAGAAGTATTTGCATTTGCTTCTTGTACTATTGGTTCACTACCACCCATTTCTTCGAGTGGACCTTGTCGAGGCACCGGCCCCCTGTAATCACTATCTCCTGGAACCTCACCACTTCACCTATAGTACCACCGATGGATTCACCATCATCATTGGATGTTGCACTACCACTTTTGCTGGAGGCCTCAGAATTGCGGTTTCGTTGTGGTCGAGCTATAGAAGACAACGTCCAAAGAGGTCGTTGGCCCATTGCGTCCATAATGCCATCTGTATTGGGTCCTCCTGTTTGAACTTCTCTTAAAAATGGTTGGGAAGCCGCTTCTTCCCTCCTCAGCCTTCTACGCGTTCTACTACTCACACGTTCACTAGTAGTACATTGTAGTCGTGGATGCTTCCCTCGATTATTGGCATGTACAGGTGGCCGCAATGAAGTCGTATTTCTAGTCATACGCTGTGACACCATACCAACCAATCGTGTACCTATCGACGAAGTTGGTTCGTGTGGACGGCCGTCGGAACTAGACGGCCTTGATGAACTTTGGATTTGTAGATTTTTCAATATTGGCATTTGCCTTTGTGCCACCGAGACTCGATTTGGAGGGGCCATATGTACTTCTCCACCTTGAGGGGGCCCTTCACTGCGGGTGGTCCTCATGGGCAATGACGGTGGTACTACTACGTCTTCTTCACGTCCTCTTTGAACGTCAACACCATCTCTTTCTATTGTGGCATCAACTTGTACATCCATAGGGTCTGGACTTAGTGGTCTCGGTGCCACAATGTCCTCGTTTGTATTGCCCCCACTTGGCCCAGCATTCCACGTTTGTAGCATTCGTGGTGGACTTCCTTGATGTCCCTCGTAGTCATTGTCATTGTTATCACCCTCTTCAAAGTCAAATACGGATGCATCAATTAGAGGACGCACTCCTCCCGCCCCACGAAATCTATCAAACGGTGGCTCATCGTCGTCATTGGAACTATCATCTGAATCGTCATCATTGGGATCAGAGAGAACCGAACCACGGTCTAGACCATCAGATTCATCTATCATGGAATCCTTTGACATCATATTTTCAGTGTACCACCTTGTCGGATTTGCTGCAACCCTTTCTCTAAGAGCCTTGGAATTGGTATAAATGTAAACCAATTCCTCAACACGCTCTGATGTCAATCTATTGCGTGATTTGTTGTGGACAAACAAATACATGCTCCAATTGCGTTCACAGGATGATGCAGAACACACTTGCGCGAGGATCTTTCTGGCAATCGGTGCAAGTGTACGAGCACCGGCTCCAAGAAGGTCCCACCATTTGTGAGGCTGCAAATTCAAGGTGTTTACATCAGGAAGTCCACCGAAAATGCCTTGCCGATCTCTAAATGCTTGGTACTCAGACAAAGCTGAAGCAAATGCTTGATCTCCAACAGCCAATTTGCGAAAAACTCTCAATATGGCTTCTCTTGCCTCATCATCATCCATTAGCAAGACTTCGTCAAGTAAAAAGGGATTCAATAGAGCCCCAGCGTAATGCAAATCTATCCTGAGCATGTCCCAGCGCTTGTAGAAATCATCGGTGGCGGAAATTGCATATCTCCGCTCTAATGAAAATGGTGGATCCTCCAAAGATAAAACATGCTTTTCCACCTTTTTCATTACAAGCCATGCCTTGTCTAAGCACGGGTGCTTGCCATCAAACTCTCGAAGAGCAATCAACACGGGCTCCACTATGTACACAAAGTTCAAACATTTCCTCCAAAATTCATCCGTTCGCACATATTGTCGCACATCGTTAGCTTTTCTTTGCTTTTGATTGGATGCCAATCTCCGCATGTACTCATTCCACTGCGGATCGTGGACTGTCGATTCTATCGCTTCCCTCACCTCCACCAAACATTCGATCATGAGGAACATGGTAGCAAAGCGTATTTGAACGGGATTTTTCAAAACGTGATTAGGAGAATGTCGTCGAAAGATTGCAAGTGGCATGTGATGCGTTCGAATGTATTTTACAATTGACTTGGCTTTCTTGACCATACTTGTAATCCAATCTTGTTTTCCCCAATCTTCAAGTAGAAAGTCAAGTGCATGTGCTGAACACCCTTGAAAATATATGTGTGGAAATCTACGAAGTAACAGAGCGCCAGTGGCCAACATGTTTGCTGCATTGTCTGTACAAACTTGTACCACATTCTGTGCCCCTACCTCGTCAATGTAATCACCCATGCAATTAGCCACGTAAGTAGCATCTTTGCATTCGCCTGTTGTCTCTATCAATCCAAGAAAAACCTCTCCACTTGTACATGCCAACATGACATTCATCAATGGTCGATGTGTAACGTTGTCCCATCCATCAGAGCATATTGTAACGCCATATTTGTGGATTGGTGCCCTCGTCTTCTCTGCTACAATTGCTGCCACTTCGTCTTTTGTAGATTTTATGAGCTTTGTACGAAGTGCATGGTACGTTGGAGGTTTGTAGCCAACTCTTGATTCCGATGTTGATTTCACTGCATCCAGAAAAGCAAGATGCCTCACTACATTGAATGGTATATTGACTTCGTAGAAAAACTTAGCCCACTTCTTGTCTAGTACTTGCTTGTTTGATGCGTTCATTCCTTCTTGTAGAGATAGTTGCCTCATCGATTGACTGTGGGTCAAACTAGGATTGGGCGCCTCCGATGATCGTACTTGAGAGCTTTACCCCCCAGTGTTTTCTCTTCCATCGTTTGCCGAGATTGAAGCATCATGTTGTTGCTCACCACGTACTACACTTGGTAGTATCGTTGATGGTGATGTTACTTCCACGTCACGTCCAGTTCCATGCAAAGTGTCCGTAGGTATATGTCCTCCACAATTAAAAAACATTACCTTCACGGCTGCATTGACTTTAGTGCACGCTCTCACTCCAAAGAGGGTGTCATTTCGTCTATATTCCAAATGGAAAAGCAACCGATCCTTTCGATAGCTTAGCAAAGCTTCGCAAAACTTGCAAACAACTTTTCCATTTGGTCGTAGTGTGTACCAAGGTTCCCACTGTGATCTTCTTCCACCCATTGCTCTTATCTGTCTTCCTTTACCTGCCCCTGCACCAAAAAAAAGATTAGTATTCTGTTTGAAATGTGATGTGGAAACAACACTTGTTGCTCTCACAACAAGTGCCACCACAACACACTCTTCTTGGACTTCGCTCTACCGCAATGGTTGTACTCCAACCAAATCAGGAAAGGCAAAATCAGCAAGGGAA
>OX579634.1:37203574-37317326 GCA_951230915.1 Antitrichia curtipendula | reverse complement strand
GGATGGTCCCATCCAGGGTTGTCTATCCGAACGTGACGTGGGCTTTTCACGTCCGGATGTCATGACGGGTCCGTCCTGAAGCGTCCTGACGCGTCACAGCCCGTCGCCGATACTGACGGGACCATCCGGAGCGCGGATGAAGTCTGTCCATTCTGCGACGGCGTCGGGCCGTCTTCTAGACAATCATTCCGTTGCCGAAAGGACATCCGTCTCTTGGACGAAGAGCCCTTCTGTGAACGAAGAGGCCGTCCTCTGGACGGTAACCCGTCCGCTGGACGGAGAGTGGCTTGCGGGAAGGTAAGCCGTCCGCTGAACGGAGAGTCCGTCGCTGGACGGTAGGCTGTCCTCTGGACGGAGAGTCCGTCGCTGGAGGGTAAGCCGTCCTTTAGACGGAGAGTCCGTTGCTGGACGGTAAGCCGACCTTTGGACGGAGAGTCTGTTGCTGGACGGTAAGCCGTCCCTTGGACGAAGAGCCCGTCTCTGGACGAAATTCTCGTCTCCAGAACGGTAATCCGTCCCTTGGACGGCCTCTCCGTCCTCTAGACAAAAAATCGTCCCGTCCCTTGGACCGGAATATTGCAGGACGAGATAGTCGCCACTTGGACGGTTTCATTGGCAAGGCTACGGGTTTAGGGTCCACCCCATCAACTATCACTCCATCTAGCGGGGTTTAGGGCTTAGGATTTTAGGGAGGGCTTCAAGGTGTATATTAAGGACTTCTGCCTATTCAAGATTACTTTCCCTTGCTGATTTTGCCTTTCCTGATTTGGTTGGAGTACAACCATTGCGGTAGAGCGAAGTCCAAGAAGAGTGTGTTGTGGTGGCACTTGTTGTGAGAGCAACAAGTGTTGTTTCCACATCACATTTCAAACAGAATACTAATCTTTTTTTTGGTGCAGGGGCAGGTAAAGGAAGACAGATAAGAGCAATGGGTGGAAGAAGATCACAGTGGGAACCTTGGTACACACTACGACCAAATGGAAAAGTTGTTTGCAAGTTTTGCGAAGCTTTGCTAAGCTATCGAAAGGATCGGTTGCTTTTCCATTTGGAATATAGACGAAATGACACCCTCTTTGGAGTGAGAGCGTGCACTAAAGTCAATGCAGCCGTGAAGGTAATGTTTTTTAATTGTGGAGGACATATACCTACGGACACTTTGCATGGAACTGGACGTGACGTGGAAGTAACATCACCATCAACGATACTACCAAGTGTAGTACGTGGTGAGCAACAACATGATGCTTCAATCTCGGCAAACGATGGAAGAGAAAACACTGGGGGGTAAAGCTCTCAAGTACGATCATCGGAGGCGCCCAATCCTAGTTTGACCCACAGTCAATCGATGAGGCAACTATCTCTACAAGAAGGAATGAACGCATCAAACAAGCAAGTACTAGACAAGAAGTGGGCTAAGTTTTTCTACGAAGTCAATATACCATTCAATGTAGTGAGGCATCTTGCTTTTCTGGATGCAGTGAAATCAACATCGGAATCAAGAGTTGGCTACAAACCTCCAACGTACCATGCACTTCGTACAAAGCTCATAAAATCTACAAAAGACGAAGTGGCAGCAATTGTAGCAGAGAAGACGAGGGCACCAATCCACAAATATGGCGTTACAATATGCTCTGATGGATGGGACAACGTTACACATCGACCATTGATGAATGTCATGTTGGCATGTACAAGTGGAGAGGTTTTTCTTGGATTGATAGAGACAACAGGCGAATGCAAAGATGCTACTTACGTGGCTAATTGCATGGGTGATTACATTGACGAGGTAGGGGCACAGAATGTGGTACAAGTTTGTACAGACAATGCAGCAAACATGTTGGCCACTGGCGCTCTGTTACTTCGTAGATTTCCACACATATATTTTCAAGGGTGTTCAGCACATGCACTTGACTTTCTACTTGAAGATTGGGGAAAACAAGATTGGATTACAAGTATGGTCAAGAAAGCCAAGTCAATTGTAAAATACATTCGAACGCATCACATGCCACTTGCAATCTTTCGACGACATTCTCCTAATCACGTTTTGAAAAATCCCGTTCAAATACGCTTTGCTACCATGTTCCTCATGATCGAATGTTTGGTGGAGGTGAGGGAAGCGATAGAATCGACAGTCCACGATCCGCAGTGGAATGAGTACATGCGGAGATTGGCATCCAATCAAAAGCAAAGAAAAGCTAACGATGTGCGACAATATGTGCGAACGGATGAATTTTGGAGGAAATGTTTGAACTTTGTGTACATAGTGGAGCCCGTGTTGATTGCTCTTCGAGAGTTTGATGGCAAGCACCCGTGCTTAGACAAGGCATGGCTTGTAATGAAAAAGGTGGAAAAGCATGTTTTATCTTTGGAGGATCCACCATTTTCATTAGAGCGGAGATATGCAATTTCCGCCACCGATGATTTCTACAAGCGCTGGGACATGCTCAGGATAGATTTGCATTACGCTGGGGCTCTATTGAATCCCTTTTTACTTGACGAAGTCTTGCTAATGGATGATGATGAGGCAAGAGAAGCCATATTGAGAGTTTTTCGCAAATTGGCTGTTGGAGATCAAGCATTTGCTTCAGCTTTGTCTGAGTACCAAGCATTTAGAGATCGGCAAGGCATTTTCGGTGGACTTCCTGATGTAAACACCTTGAATTTGCAGCCTCACAAATGGTGGGACCTTCTTGGAGCCGGTGCTCGTACACTTGCACCGATTGCCAGAAAGATCCTCGCGCAAGTGTGTTCTGCATCATCCTGTGAACGCAATTGGAGCATGTATTTGTTTGTCCACAACAAATCACGCAATAGATTGACATCAGAGCGTGTTGAGGAATTGGTTTACATTTATACCAATTCCAAGGCTCTTAGAGAAAGGGTTGCAGCAAATCCGACAAGGTGGTACACTGAAAATATGATGTCAAAGGATTCCATGATAGATGAATCTGATGGTCTAGACCGTGGTTCGGTTCTCTCTGATCCCAATGATGACGATTCAGATGATAGTTCCAATGACGACGATGAGCCACCGTTTGATAGATTTCGTGGGGCGGGAGGAGTGCGTCCTCTAATTGATGCATCCGTATTTGACTTTGAAGAGGGTGATAACAATGACAATGACTACGAGGGACATCAAGGAAGTCCACCACGAATGCTACAAACGTGGAATGCTGGGCCAAGTGGGGGCAATACAAACGAGGACATTGTGGCACCGAGACCACTAAGTCCAGACCCTATGGATGTACAAGTTGATGCCACAATAGAAAGAGATGGTGTTGACGTTCAAAGAGGACGTGAAGAAGACGTAGTAGTACCACCGTCATTGCCCATGAGGACCACCCGCAGTGAAGGGCCCCCTCAAGGTGGAGAAGTACATATGGCCCCTCCAAATCGAGTCTCGGTGGCACAAAGGCAAATGCCAATATTGAAAAATCTACAAATCCAAAGTTCATCAAGGCCGTCTAGTTCCGACGGCCGTCCACACGAACCAACTTCGTCGATAGGTACACGATTGGTTGGTATGGTGTCACAGCGTATGACTAGAAATACGACTTCATTGCGGCCACCTGTACATGCCAATAATCGAGGGAAGCATCCACGACTACAATGTACTACTAGTGAACGTGTGAGTAGTAGAACGCGTAGAAGGCTGAGGAGGGAAGAAGCGGCTTCCCAACCATTTTTAAGAGAAGTTCAAACAGGAGGACCCAATACAGATGGCATTATGGACGCAATGGGCCAACGACCTCTTTGGACGTTGTCTTCTATAGCTCGACCACAACGAAACCGCAATTCTGAGGCCTCCAGCAAAAGTGGTAGTGCAACATCCAATGATGATGGTGAATCCATCGGTGGTACTATAGGTGAAGTGGTGAGGTTCCAGGAGATAGTGATTACAGGGGGCCGGTGCCTCGACAAGGTCCACTCGAAGAAATGGGTGGTAGTGAACCAATAGTACAAGAAGCAAATGCAAATACTTCTATGCGCATTTTTAGGCATGGAAGACGTTGAATGTTTTTGAAAAGACAATAGGGTCTTCATGTTTTCAAATGCAATGGTTTTAGAGGCTCAATACCTTGCATATTGAAATCAGCATTAATATGAAATATGACTTTTGTTCCTTTCATTCTCATAGAACTATTTACCCCTAAAGTCCCGAAGTCATTACACAAAAACAACGCAAAATTGTCTTTTCTCTTGCATTTGCCTCAATATACGGAAAAAATGTTTTTTACAACATCTAACCGTAAAATCTTATACTTCACATGTTTTTTATCACGTGGTAAAAATTTCATGAAGTTTGACCGAATAGATTGAAAGATATTAGCATTCAAACTTGGAAAAACTAGTTTTTTGAATGCTAGCTTTGCAATTTCAGATTAACTTTCACTGAGTGTGATTTATGGAAAATTGGGCCTTCGGGGCACTATTGTTTTTGAATTATTTTTTTGAATATTCAAGAATCGAGGTCAAAATTTGAAAGAATTATTGCAATTGGAAACTATGTTTGCAATCCAAATAACACAGTGTGGTGTTTTTCTCATGTATGTTTTTTTTTTTTCAAATTTCATTAAAATTAAAATTATAAAACTATGTTTTGGATTCATTCATTCATTTATGGTAAGAGTTTCAGATTATTCTCATACATATTATAATTGATAAAATCTGATTTCCACGTTTAGCTTTATAAAATCACAATAAAATCAATTTTCCACTGAATTTTCTGGAAAAAAAAAGCTTAAATTGAAAATGAATTCTTACGTATGTTGAAAAATATTAAAATATTATGCTGATTTTCAATAAAAATATAAATTTGGTTTGATAGTCAAATTTGACTTCAAGCTTTTCTTTGTGGTTGTTTACTAGTTTGGGGCATGAAAAATTAAATAAACAATTGAAAATTTTTCTGACTAGAAATCTCTATTGATATTTGTACCTCTTGTAAAAAACTAAAAATTTAGAATCTCTTGAATTGTTTTTTCTATTTTTACTTATTTATGGCATGAAGTGCAACAAAAATGTTGACAATTACAATTTTGCACAAAACTAATTGAAATTTCTTGTAGTGATATACAATTCAAAGTTTTTAGTACTAAAGATATAAGATGTGTGTTTACACGCAATTTAAATGATAAAGTTAGGGAAGACAAGAAATTTTTTACAACTCAATGTTTAGGTAAAATACGTTTATAACTTTATATAAACCAAAATGAGTACAAAATGCATTGAAGCCACAAAGTGTGCTACATTGCTATGGATGTCCTCAAGCCCATACTATAATAACCGCATGTACTAAGTAAACACTAATTTTGCAACTACATGGTAATACACTATTATCTAATCTTCATTGCGCGCCTACTCTTCTTGAAGGTCTTGTTCTTTGCGGGCCTCGCGGTAGCAATCCACGGGTGGTGTCCAAAACGTTGGAGCACCACTTAGACGTTGCACGACATATGTCAGCGAGCGTCGTTGTAGTGGCTCCACCTTGCACAATTCACCCAACATGGTTTGAAACGCACCAAATGCCGTATGGTCCGGAATCATCTCTACATTTCTGCGATCTTTTTTCCATACCTTCATAGCCAATTTCCCTATGGAGTATCCGTCCGTGTGTATACTAACACACGGTGGCTTAACCCTGCGAGTAGGAGATGATGAAGTTCCTGTCTCTCCAATCAAGTACATCAACTCAGGAGCCACCCACCAACGTTGCGCTCGGGTTGCCTGAAACTTCCTTGGACAATTGAATTGGTAAAGAGAAGGGGTTTCTTCGTTGATGCGGCTACCCATTCCCCAATCACATAGACCAATCCACACGGTTCTTCCATCATCATTCGGAAAATGAAGCATAATGTTCTCCGGTGTGATGTCGTTGTGCAATACAGAGCACTGTTGCACTGCATCCACAATGCAAATCATTGCCCACGCAAGTTCAGTGCGCTTGCGTCTATATGCCATGAGTCGTTTGGCTTCTTGCATTGATTGGGGAGTTGCATGGTAAGCCAACTCCCCAATTTCATCTGGATCTCGGTTCTTCTCATCAAGGGTAAACATGGCGCCGAGAGTACCGCCATTCCACCATTGCGAATAACACTCCATGGTCATGTCATTTATAGCAAAGAATTTGATGACCCCTGGATGCTCGCACGGACATACCAATGCCTCGATGGACAACTTCTCCCTGGACTTCTTCAATTCATCCACGCGCAAGGTTGACTTCCCAGCTAATTCCATATTCTCGGGAATATGTTTTGAATTTTGAACACATACTTTGCGCACCCTCCCATGCCCCCCTTGTTTGCTATGGCCAGACAAAGGAACCACCACCACCCCTCTTTCAAGGAAAACCACTCCTCTTGCAGCTTGTTGACCAAAGGCCAAGTTCTAACTTCGTTGAAACCACGGAGCGGAACGGATGTTGTTTGAAGACAATCCACGCACTGCTTCATGCCACCAATACCGCTTCTTGTGCAACAAACTCAATGCTTGTTGTCAGGGCACTACATTCTTCTGAAAGCCTTTTATTTTTTCCGCAACTTGGGCAAGGTTGAAGATACATGTTTGCACTTGTGACTTCCACCAATGATCAAAGCATTCTTTTGTGCGGTCTTCATGCCACTCATCCGCGCTCATTGTTGTCCAGAACATGTGGTGGAACTTTTATTTAATGACATCCACTCCCTGTAATCCGCACGAGACATATGTTGAGTTCAACTGCGAAATTGAATACTGCTAAAAGAAAACCAATGCCACTTCATGCAATTTCCGCATTACACCCTTGCTTGGCCACTTCTCTGGATTTGTAGCCTTGTGCCTCCTTCATGTTTTTTTTCCCCTTCGAAGACTCTCTGCCCCCCGCAGCAGCTCTGGCCCCTTCTGCAGCTACGGACCCTTCTGCAACTACGGCCTCTGAAACAGGCTCTGGTGATTCGGTATCTAGGTCTATAATTGGTGCATCTCCAACACCTGTCCACCAATCATCAACCTTTCTCTTCGAGAAATCGCGACCAGCCATTGTGATAGTAACAAGTAACAAATAATCAAAATAAAAGGAATTAGGAATTCGTCTTCCACAAAGTGAAAACCGCCCCCCTTATTCCTCAAACAGCCTCTACCCAGCACCCGCGCTCGCAAGCAAGGACTGCAACCAATCCAAGACAAGAGAGCACCGTCAGAGCAGGAGAGACCGTGGCGAAAGTACCCTAAAAACAATCTTACATACCCATTTCACGTTGACAGAGAGGCCCTCGAGAGGCCGGCCAGAGTGTCCAGGGCCGTCTAGGGCGTCTAGGAGTCGGGAAGGCCGTCCAGGGGGACAAACTGTCCAGGGGCCAAGCCGTCCAGCCCGCGGATTGGCCGTCGAGAGGACGGGAAGGCCATCCAAGGGGGGAGACCGTCCAGCCTGCGGACTGGCTGTCAAGAGGACAGGAAGACTTTCGAGAGACGGGAAGGCCGTCTAGAGGACGGGAAGGTCGTCTAGCGGGCTGTTCAAAACAGTGCTGGCCGACTGTAATTCATTTCTAATCCTTATTCAAAGAATTTTTCATTTATGTGGTTTGGCACTCTAAGACTTGTCAGGACAAGTGTCCTTCCTCTCAATCGGGCATTAGTCTATGGTGGCGGGTAGTTTAGGAGTGCTAATTTAATGTTCACATTTGTTTCAATTAGAAGACAAATAAATACCAGGGATGACATTCAAAAGCTCAAAACGAGGTTTACTGCTCATTTAGAATGGAATTCTATTTTGTTGCACGTAAATAATGGAAGAAACATAGAAAAAAATCATAGAAGGTCAAATTAAAAACTTCTTAATGTCAGTCCTAGAATGTTCTATTTGGATGTTCATATTAACATTTGATTCATTCTAATTGCACCCATTTTCACGAAAGTCGTTGGCATTGGGCAATGTTTTTATTACAAAAATCCCAGAATCTCGCAATCCCTTAAAATAATTTATATTCTATAGGGCTCAAATTTGAATTCAAATGAATTTTATCAATTATAACTCGAACAATTTCACCTTTGGAATTATTGTATGTTGATTCCATCCTTCCCTGCATGTAAGTGCACCTAACAATTTAGTATTTTGTGAATTTTAAACCCTGCCTACACTAGTATACTCAACTCAAATTCTCAAACGTACAAACATTCAATAACTTACTAAGCCCGGATCAAATATACAAAGACCAAGACAAAAACCACCCTTTAAATGCTCCAATTAAAGGTAGTAAGATTAAAACTCTGAAATGGTTGATTATGAAATAAGTGAAAGACCTCCTAAACAACATATGTCATATGCATATCACTGATTCATGTAAAACATTGTTTCTTCTTTCTATTCATACATTACATAAAAAAAATGTAGCCCTATACATCTATACTTAAGAATGTTTTACCTTTTAAAGATATTGTTATGATATTTTTTGGTGTCTTCAATATGTTTTATACAACTTTGATTTTAAATCATTAATCTATTTTTTTCAAATTCAAACTTCAAAGACTACATCTCGATCAAGTTTTGCACTTGTAATGCCAACTAAAAAAAGGGAGGACATGTTCTGTAGTTTGCGGTTCATGCTAGGTTTTGAAGTAAACCCTATAGGCCTATACCCTAAATCCTAAACCCTAAATCCTAAACCCTAAACCCTCTTCACTGTTGCAATTTTAAGAGTATTTGATGTTCAAGTTTATGTAACTATAGCAAATAAGATAGGATTGGTGTAAGTCTGTAAGATAAAGGAAAAAAAGGGACAAATGGATTCTAATGTTCCCTATAGTCTTCCACAGAAAGGAAAACTCTAAAACAGTAACATATGGCATTTGCCTTTTATTTTTTTTTTCAAAATCGAAATGCAACATTGAGTACATGAACTTGACATTTATGTGGTCTCTATATTTTTTTTATGGCTTCTAAATTATAATGCAACTAACGGTGAATTACTATAGTTTTTCATATGGATTGTTTATTAATTGCTTATGTAGTACCGTATGTTAACCACTAAACTGACTAAAGTCCCAAGGCCTCTTTTTCATCCTAAATCTGAAATAAATTGCCATTTTTATAGCAAAGAATTAAAAAAAAAAAAATGAATGTGTTTAGGGCTTTAGGCCTTTAAGGTGCACATCTACTTGTAGTATGTAAGATCTCATACTAGAGTACGAGACTAGTGTTCAATTGACCGGAAGAAATTTCACAAACTTTGCCTATGTAGAATTGTAGATTGCAAGATAATTACAATAAACTTCAACCTCTAAACGCCCAACGGCATCATTTAGTGCCAATTTGATGGCAGTTCAATCACTTCAATGAGATGGAAAGAATTTGGAAGCGTTCATTTCATTTTTTGGGGACCTTCCATATTGAGTTACAAAGTGTATCCAATTGATTTTGTAGTCTTTCCAATATTTGCTTCCACGTAATTTAGAGTTTAGTAAAAATAAAAAATAAAAAATATGCTACATTAGTGTATTTTGGGAAGTTGTTGCTCCTTACTCTAAATCTGAAATTTCTCCCCAAAAATTGATATTTTCTGAGTTTGAGTCTAACTATCAAACAAAAGTTCATTTTCTCTAGTTCCTATTTATGTAAAATCCCCCAACACAAACCTAAATTGAAATTTCATTATTGTGATTTGAACTTCGAATGTGTTTTTAATGTCTACTACATTGAATACATTCTAAATAAATCATGAAATGGAAATTAAGTTTACAATATGATGGATTCTAATGTCATTATCCTTGTGATATATACACATGGTGAAAATTTGAAAATTTGAAAATGAATTTTCTATTTGATGTGATTTTGTCGAACCTTCGAATAAAAATCATTTTTCAAAAAAATAAAAATAAATTTTTTAATGAAAATATCCAGGACCTTCGGCAGGCCGTCGAGAGGACGGGCAGGCCGTTGTCGAGTAGAGAGGCCTTGCCTTGGAAAAGCGCCGGGCTTCTGGCTGCAAGTAGACTTGGCCAGGAAATAAAGGGTCCCGTGATTCAACAAAAATGTGTATGCATGCTCATAAAATCTTCATAATGCATCATAAACTCCCAATATAATATCACATGCTTGTAGAAAATAGTTGGAGTTGCTCATAAACCGAATAGTTCCCTTCTAGGGAGATCCCGTCACTAAAATGAATGCCACAGCCTCTCTAGAACTCCAAATTGAGAATGAAACATCTCTTTGAAAAGCTAACAACAATATCTACAAACTCTCTAAAATTCAACTCAAACTAACATACTGTCCGACTTTTATAGTTAGTCAAAGTTTTCTTTCTTCAACTCCAAGGCAGCTCACCACTACTCTTCTCCCAAGACCATAACTCTCACATGAAAACTCCAAATTGATCGTGTGATGTCTCTATAGAAATCTAACACAATAATCTACACAAATACTAAGTTTCAACTCAAAAGAAGATATTGTCCAACTTCTACAGCCGTTCAAAGTTCTCTTTCTTCAAATTAAAAGTAGCCTCTCACTACTTCGCCTCTAACCCTATAACTTTTGCATCCTAACTCCAAATTAAGAGAATGATAGCTCTTTAGAAAGCTAACATTTAGATACACACTCTCGTAAAATTTCAAAGCAAAAAAACCTTCTCTTTCCAAAGTTATGAGCCCTCGAAAATTCTGTCCTCTCGCTCCATGGCAATTATCCATCTTTCACTCCATCAAGCATAACTTCCACATAAAAACTCCAAATTGAGCGAGTGATAGGTTTTTGAAAACCTCAAAACAAGATAAACAAGCTCACAAAATTTCATTACCAAAATCTTCTGTACAAAAAAGCTATCCCTCTCCAAAGTTTCGGTTCTCCTCAAGCAAAAACCAAGAGGAGGAAAAAGAAGGCCCTCCACCTTAACTTCCACCTCACCCCCCATCCCCTCCACCTAAGCAAAATGCCACATGTCACTAAAGGCCACATGGACCACAATTTGTCCATTGACCACCCCTTTTGCCCCATAACTCTATCCTTATCTCCTACGTGGCGACTACATGGCCTTCAAATCTCTTTTAAAATCCAAAAGAAAGATAAAACAATCTTTATCTTTCTGGTTAACAACTTTTAAAATCTACAAACAAAGTTTAAAATGCTTTCAACTAAAGAAATAAAAGAACTAATGCCTAATGGTTGTCTAATAGAGGTAAAAAAGGTAGAATCTTCTCCATGTGGATCTTTAGACTCTCCAAAAAACCCTCTAATTTGACAACATTTACTTATTTTTACATAGTGTATGTATACACAATGCGATACCATCCAGACCACGAACACACCGTCGAGAGGATGGGCAGGCCGTTCCCGATCGGGAACAGGCCGTCAAGGAGATGGACAGCCCGTCCTCTTGGACGGCCTTTCCGTCCAAGAGACGGGTAGGCCATCGAGGAGACAGAAAGGCCGTCAAGGAGACGGGTATGCCGTCGAGGAGACGGAAAGGCCGTCCGTCGAACTTTTGGGCGGCGGTGTAATGATTTTCCGAACTTGTCGACGGCGCCCCGAACCCGTTGACGGCGTTCCAACCCTATGTTGGACCTCTGTGGACGGATCGGCCGTCCATTCTAGGGTCGCCCCACGCCTTGGACGGTCTGGATTTGGGAAAGGAACGGGCTGATTAGATGTTTATTACCCTGGCTAACCGGGTCGGTAATTGTTCGGTATAAGTGAACTTTTTTTTGACAGTTCACCTTGCTTCCTTTTTTGAGTTGCACTGTCCAAGCTTGAGAAAGCTTCGCACTGCAATTTGAGGGGAAGTGTTATACATTTGACATTGTTTTGCCACATTTCAGTTGCCTTCACGCAACAGAAGGCAAAGCAAATTGTCATTGTATTCGCATACAGTATTGTGTGTGTCATTGTGTAGGTATCAAGAATGGATGCTGAGGATGTAGCAGGAGGTTTGGAACCTGGAGGTGATCCCCTAGGTAGAAGGAAAAGAAGAAACAGAGCAACTTTGGATTGGGGCACACTTAATGCCGAAGCGATTATGGCAAAGCCTGGGTGGGTGGTGGCAGGTCCACCATGGACAAGAGTGACATGTCGGCAGTACATAGATTGGGCCCACATCAACCGCCATTGGCCACACGACCAGTACGAGGTGCACGTGAAATCTGGCGTTGTGAATATTGACCAGTGCCAACATCCGCACTTCAAGAAGAGTCTAATTGAAGTGTCATTGGCACTTTGGGGTTCAAGATCCAAGAAAGACGGGACACTTTCATTGTGCCAAATGGCATATGCGGAGGTTTTTCTTAGCAAGGATGTGGATTGAAGCTCCTTTTTGAGCAAAAAGTGGAATGGTGAATTTCCAAATCAAACTCGCGACATTGCACCAAATCCTGCTGTGCCATTGGACAATGTACCAAATCTTGCCATGCCATTGGCTGATGTCCAAAATGTGCAAATGAACGTGGTTCCACAAGCGGAGCGTCCAGGGACGGAGTTGATGGAGGTAGAAGTTGGTCAGGGCAGCGGTCCAGATGTCAACCAACAAGCTGCGATTTGTGGAGTGCAAGCTGACGGTGAAGAAGTAATTCGCTTGCGCCAATTAGTACAAACACTGCAAGTAGAAAAAGAAGAAGCACTACGACAACATGTTGCAGAGTTGGAAGTTCAGAGTGCAAGAATGCCGGCCCTTGTAGATGAAAATGTGCGCCTCATCGCACGTGAAGCCGAGCTTGTAGAGCATGAAAGGCGAGTCAACATAGACTCAGTTTTACCACTCAATGTTGTAGTGGAACGTGCTACATACGGTGCAGACGAAGACACACCAGGCCCGAGCAATAGACCTGAGTTTGTGGTGCAATCACGATCCGCTTTTCCAAGTGCAGAAAGTGTCACCTTGGATATTATGCATGCACGTGCTGAGCGAGTTGAAGCAGAGCTTGGAAGTACTCGCACAAACATGGAAGAATTAACAAATGCCAAGCGTGCTTTGGAACTTTGTGCCAACAACGCTGAGGCAGAGGTGGCAGTGCTGACTACAGCTCGAAAAGCCTTGGAGCAGACCATGACCGCAATGAGTGTTCAAAATATGCGGTTGGTTCAAAATCCTCAGACGGAGCAGAGGCTGCTTCAAATGTGCAACATGAAGTTGACATGCAGCTTAGCGCTAAACGAGGCTGAGCAAATGCAGCGTGAAGTGAGGAGAGTGGCTGTGGAATTCAATGATGGCGTTCAACGTTATTTTGGCTTGACCTCGTGGCCTTGGGTGGCAGAAATGTTCACCGATGATTTGCCAGTGTTTAGGGAGAATTCAAGCATCGATTGGAATGCCCATCCAGACTTGGAATTCCAATATAATGTCGATTGCCAACAGTACGGGCCACCCAACCACGATGGCATTACGCCACTAGTGTGGCCTTCCGTTCCAGATTTTGTAAAAGATGGAACAACATGTATAATGTGCCAACAATCGTTTGGCCCCGAGGGTGGATGGAATCTTGGTACATGTGGCCATCTATACCACCCCGTGTGTCTTATTCCACACATGGTCACCAAAAAGAGATGTGCACAATGCAGGGCTCCATTTCATGCACGACTGTACAAAATGTTTGGCCTTCAATACCACATGCCTCAACATTACGAGCACAATGAAGAAAATTTACCGGGCCTCAGTAATAGAGTATATTGGGGGTCTGACATGACATGGCTTTGGAAGTGGGGCCACGACAACCGACACCTCCCGGCAGGAACGGTGGCTGGCATACAATGGACGAGTGACGCCCAAGTGACAGAGGTGATCAGGATGGTGTTTAGAGACAGTGATCCAAGGCGTCGACTATATTTTGATCAGATTGCCGGTGGACATTGGGACCCAGACCGCTTAATTTTTGTACGTGCACCACATCCACAACGCATCATGTTTAACTCTCAAGGCCAGCCAGTTGGATTTGAGGGTGAATTGAGCTTTGACGAACAAATGGCGTGCACTGAAGACAATACCTTCCATGAGCCAGCCCTCGTGAATGACATTTTTTCCCACTTACATGATAGATACGATATAGAAGCACTTCAGCTTCTAAGGACTTTGCAATCGCAACAAGACCTGCAGCAATTTTTGAGAAGTAGCATAGCACGCGGCGTTGTAATTGAAGAAGTAGACTAGATTGTGTATAACTAGATAGATGTATAGAATAAAATACCGGAAGTTGTACAAAGCGAACGTATGTAATTATGTAAAGCCTTTATTAGTTTCCCATGTACTTCAACGGATTTATAAAATATGTACATTTATCGTTTTCTTTCCACCTCGTGTATTGTTGCTTCGCCTTTGTCAATTTTTGTAATCTATTGGACCTTTTTGTAATAGTATAGAAGAAGCTTGTATGCTTAGATGGTAGGTAAAAGAGTGTTCTATTTTATTTTTGGTGAAGCCCTAAAGTCCAAAGTCCATTTTTTGGCCCAAACCATCCTAAACCACCACTTTTGCTATGTTCACCTATGAATTAAATTTTCCAATTTTTTTTTGGAATCGAACCAAAGAATCTTGTTCTACACTTGTCTTGGATGACGTGATAAAAAATTTGTGATGTTTGACCGTATGGATTGAAAGTTATAGCATTTGAAGTGAAAGAAGCAAATTTATTTCAAGAAGTTGCTAGGATTGCCCGCTCCACAAAAAACCCATAACTTTTCCATTCCTAATCCAAATGGGATGAATGAAAGCCTCCCATTTAAAAGAAAATATAATCCAACTAGAAAAAAAATATACAAATTTGTATTTCATTTTTTTGTGGATTTTTTTGTCTACCCGGAGTCTTGGACCGCCCGGTGTCCCGATCTCCCCTGTTTGAGGTTATTGTGGCATACCCTTTTCTCCTAGGCACCGATTGGAATAGAAATTGTATTATGAATAAACTCATAAGCTTATCTATCATTCCATTATATCATTCTTATGAAAAAGTTTCCAAAAGTTTCAGTAAAAAATGAGATCATGGGAGCCTATCGAAAATCCATTTTGTCCCTTGCAGCAAGAACAATGAGAGTATGTTACTTTAGGAGCTAAGAAATAAAAAGAATGGAAATTCTTTACCAAAGCAAGAAATAAGTAACAAATTATTTATTGCTTCATATTTGATGAAATCTCCTTTAAGTCTTTAGAATTAAACTAAAAAATAATTCATGTTTTGTAACTTTTGTTCTATTAGTTTTAATCTTTTTTTAGTTGGACTATTGATTGACTACTCCCTCATGTTTATTTTTAAGTCCAAAGTTTACAAATTAAAGTATTGAACATTTTTCATTTTTTCTCAAATGGCATTATGGAAATCAAATGATCAAAGTTTAATATCTTGCAATTGCTAACTTGATAAGGTCACACTACATGAAATTTATTTGAAAATCAATTGAAATAAATGACTTTATGAATGGCGATCCTATACTTGAAAGTCTTAAATTGAATAGATTCTAATTTTTTCTTTTCATTTCATTTCAAGATGAACATGGTGAAATGACAACTTGGAGTTTTTTTTGGCAATAATTAGCATAGGGCCCAAGTTGCTATACTGTGAGCCTGCGAGCGTGAGCCTGTGAGCCTGTGAGCGGGATCGTGTGAGCCTGTGAGCGTATGACCGTACATTTCGTAGATTTGAAAATTGAGAAAGTACCTATGACCGTGGTTTTCATTTCATTTTTTGTTATTTATTTTTTATTATTTTTTATTTTTTACTTTTTATTTTTTATTTTTTACTTTTTATTTTTTACTTTTTACTTTTTATTTTTTACTTTTTACTTTTATTTTTTATTTTTTTATTTTTTTAGGGTATAAAGAATCCTACGACCGTGGACTCTGAAATAATGATTGAATCTTGGTCTTTATAGAAATAATTTCACCTTACAATGCAAGATAGGAAGAAGAAATGGTATTTATTCTTTTGCTTCAATATGCATTAAAAACATTTGTAGTGAAGTTTATTGTGCATCCTTGATATAATTAGGATTTTGGATAAAAAAATAATATATTAAATTCATCAATCACCGGTGTAGTGCAAGAAGGTCCATTTTGAGGTATTTATTGATGGTGAAAAAGGCCTTGTTCATTAAAATAATGTCCTTTGAATGTTTGTCCAAATATATAGGATTACCTTTTTAAAGGAGATAGGAAATATATTATAAGCTTCAAAATATAGATGGGCTTATAACCTTTGTTGATAATTTTGATTTCTAGAATGGCAAAACTACTTCACATTTCAACAACCGGTCAATGGTATGATTACAATATCATATCTAACCTATGCATTTTACAAGGAAAAAAAAGTCTACAACAAAAGACGTTAAGGTAAAAGAAACTGTAATGCTTGGAAGACAAAAAACAACATATAATAATAGATAGAATGAAATCCAACAAATGCACTGTAAGAAACAGAAGAATCAAGAAGACAATGTAGACATAGACTAAGAGTGGGCACTACTCTCAGTCGAGGATGTATCCATATCTGATTCTAAAGCTTCCACATCTAAAAATTCCAAAATTGTTGGGTCTAAAGAAGTAGACTTCTTCCGTGCAGGAAAGTCTTTTTCAGATGCAAACGTAGATGCTAAGCCCTCTGCATATGATGGCAATATGTAGGACTTTTCCGGGCTTGGGAAAAAAGAGGATAACGTGAAAAAAGGCCGTTGAGTTGCCTTGTTTGAAATCATGCTGTAAAAACCGAAGAAGTGTTAGAACAGATTTCAAACTGACATTGATAATAAATCAAATGTGTAACATATAAGGAAAATGACAAGAACATTAAAATTATACATATTATTTAGCAAATAATGTTAGATGAGGATAGACTTACTCACATGTGAAACGAGATTTCTTGACAATGCGTGGAACTTGAACTTCAAGTGTATCATCGTCATCGTCAAGCAATACGTCCGCTGCCGTTGGTTTAGGAACAGGTGGAATTGTGCGAATCATCGGAGTCAAAACTGCATCAAAGAGGGCTTTGTCTTCCTCAAGTGCAATGATGTGCCTGCCCAAGTTCCGACAAGCATGGATAGAGGCCCCTAGAGCCAAGTACAACACAAATGAAATTAGAAAGAAGACTTGAACAAGGGCAACAGAGAAAGAAAACAAAAATTATAGACAAGAATCAATTAAGTCATCTAATATTAGCTGTTGAAGCATTGCAATCCATAATAACATCATTTGGAAATGAACACCGTTGTATCAACATTTGTAGTAATCTAGGATCCTTCTCTCATGCTCCTCTCCATGGCCTAGAATTGTTGTCCACAGTCATAGTCTCCAAATTTGTGAAATTATGAAGTACATCGTTAGCCGCAACATCCAAATTTAGTTTTGATAAACTTGGTGGACATGGCTGGAATTGAAACTTTGAAGGATCAACTCCAGGCAACTTCCTAACGAACAACATAATTCCAAACCGCTGCGTCTGCAAAAACGTAGATGTAGAACCAGAAATTAAATTCAAAAAAGTTTAACAGATACAAGGGTTATAAAAATATATACCAGAAGACATGTCAATAAATTAGAAAAAAGAATATTAATTTGTACTAACACTTGATATGTCAACAAAACGTCTATAAGAAATAGAGAACATCCAAATTTCAAACGATAAAGGAATGTACCGTTCTTCCTGGAGCAACAGGTGACGCCAAATGTAAAGCGTTTGTTCCCCACCAATCCTTCATAGGCTCAAAAGAATAAGTTATACCGTATTGTACAACGGTAGCCTTTGTAATAGCCCTCAAAGGATAGATAATGATAACAGCTCCATCATCATGTACATGACCATCACTGAACTCAAAAAACAATTGTAGCCAGTCCGGATCCTCCGCGTTCCACTTGGGAATGCTACTTGGAGGCACCGACAAACCAGGGACAGGCAACCCCTCTGGCATGTCTCCAATAATGAGGTCTACACAAGGCTTATTGCTCTTAACTCCTTTGAACAGGCGTTCTTTGACCTCCTTGTGCTGCAACAGGTGTGCAATGGTAAGTACAACAAATAAATGAATTTAAACGAATGGAAATAGAATGTATTCATTAAAACAAGTAAAAACGCTCACCATGTCTATGAACTTGAGAATATTGTGGTAAACCTGGGGTAGAGGATCAACCAACACACTCGCAAGAGAATGATTAACAATGAATTCATTCATAGAAATATCTAAGTCATTCAAGAATTCGCCGGGTGATGGACCATGCAACATGCCTTCCTCGCTGAGTGAAGCAAAATCTGCATCTCTTTTGGTGCCACGTGAACCTGAACCATGATGTTGTGAGACCTCATCTTTAGTGGCCTCATCTGGAATTTGATCTTTTGCCTTCTTCTCCTTGTTCTTCTTCGGCTCCTTAGCCTCTGCTAACTTCAAGGTCCGTTTCATCAATCTCTTTTTAGCCTTCTCCACTGCTTCGGCATTTCTCAATGCTATCTTTTTATCGGCCTCCTCTCTTTTCTTGATGGCTTTTGCTTTGGCATCCTCGTCAAGGTCAGCAAATTCTTCATTGTCTACTTCCTTGCTCTGCAAATTTGTAGAAAGCTTCAGCTTCTGCTCAGTCTCTGGCATGAACTCAGGCGGACAATCCAAATACCAAGCACCTGTTTTGAGGTGCAAACTGGTCCACAATTGTAATTGCGCAGAAGAAAACATGCAATGCTCAGAAGAAGCATCCACCCATGTTGACAGAAAAACTGGTAAGTGACGTTTTGCAATGGCTCCTTTCTCCAGCAACTCAAACTTAAAATATCTGTACCAAGAACCAAAATATGTCAACAAGAAGATATCATGTTCTCCAGACAAGTACTAAATCAACTACTAAATAAAAAATGTGTTAGGTAGTTTTCATTATAAAATTACTATTAAGTATTCATATAAACAGCATTAGCTAACTCTACCTACAATCATTGTCTACTTAGCGCCCAGGCCATTCTATAGAATCAGATTTAGTCATGGTGATGAATGTGTCCAAAATACAGAAATGTCGGACGATGCTAAGGAATGAATCATCAAGACTGAATGACAAGTTACAAATGACTACAAGCAATATTGTCTATACCTGAAAAGTACACGTTTGACGACCAAGTCCGTGCCCTTGCGCTTCTTAAAGTCATCGTTCTTTCTGAAGCCGTCATTGTTTTTGGAATCCCCCTTAGAATTCCCCTTCAAATGCCCCAAGAAAGCTTTGTCCCAAACACGGACCCTCCACCCTTCAAGATAATCTGAAAAAGTATCTGGCTCTCTGGGAGTATCCATATTCAATGGCAATTTGTCCTTCCTCACTATCTCCTCAAACATTTCAGACCCCAACTCATCAATCTGTTAAACAAATATAAATAAGATGACAGATGCGAATAAATTATTTTAGCCCCAGAAAGCAACATGCAAGACTAGAATAGAATAACAGAATACCCAATATAACGAGGTAGATTAGAAATACTTACCGCAGCATACCAGCACGCCTTAGCCAAAAAAGACCTCAACTCATTCTCTGCAACTAGCTTTGCTAGAAACCAGAGTGCCTTCCTTGTTTCCTTTTAATTATTCCACCACTGAAGCCACCGGACTTTATGCTCACTACTGACATTGGAAGTTGCAATCGATTGCAACTTCTCTAATGTCATTTCGGGACTGATATTCTCAGTCCAGTGGCGCTCAATCTGAAGCACAAAAAAATGGACTTCAAACAATGAAAAAATGGAATTAAAAGCCACGAAAATTGAATAGAACAAGCAATAACAAGAGTTAGTGAATAGGAACATACCTCTTTAAGGAATCCACTCCCAAGCTGGGGATTGGCCACCGCTGTTAATTTGCCCAACTTCTGACCTAAGCGAGCTGTTGCGTCCTTGGTGGCAACCTTCATGGTGGCCAAAATGGCTTCTGGGGACTGATCTTCTTCATCAGTATCCTCTTTGTATTGTCTAACTGCAGCATCAGCTGCTGCAGCTATCTCGTACTACACAGAAATAAAAAATATTAGTAGTGCTTCATAAATTGATTCAAGAAACAGAAATATAAGGATTTGTGGCAAGTGAGGAACATTACCCGAAAAATGAAGGCAGCAAAGACTTCCACGGACATCGAGTACCAACTTTTCCGTGTGATCTGGGTGCATTGGGCCATATCCGAGGTACTCAAGTGCTCCGCAAACATATGTATCGGCAGCACTCCATACTTTTGAACACGGTACAACGTGTGTACCAAATTCGTTTTGATAAACGAATTCTCTGTCTGCCTGCAAGCCGAACGGATAAGGAATGAAAATTATGAAAAAACATAAGGAAACCTCCAAACAAGAATAATAAAAAACTAGATCAATTGATGATCTTACTGGTTGATGGCGTGCATGGCGTGCATGACTTCGGCAACTTTCCCTTTCGTCTCCAAAACAATGGAATCTACCGAGATGTGCCAATCTTGATCGGTGCCGTGGTACTTCTCAATGTAGGAAGACCACGCCATCAATCTGTGGTTTCCATCACAAACAAAAAACTTCAAATTCTGAAAGCTCTCCAACCCTGGAGTTGCAATGAGATAGGCACTGAAGATATCATTTTCTGCCCTCCATAGTGGCCCCCATGTCTCCTTCTCAGCATCAGAGACTTGTTCCATTTCTCCTTGCTCGTTTGTTACAGATACATAAAATACATTTGATCCATCTCGGTATCCATGCACGAACTCCTGCTGCAGTCTAGTAAGGTCGCATTGTAGAGCTGCACGGATCATGGGCATAGCCTTCAGACGACACAATGGGATTCTCAAACGAGAGATTGAATTCGGCTTCAATCTCAAAGAAGATATCGACGCAACAGAATTGACTTTCTGTGCCTTCCGGAAGTCGTCCTCAGTAGTAAAATCCGTCTCTTTGTTCCCATCATCCATTACAGAAGAAGTCCTCTCTTGCTCAGCATCTCCACCAACGATCTCTGCCTCCATAGTCGGAGATTGTAAATCAATAGATTTCCCTTCCCCCTCCTGTCACATACAAGCATTATGTATGAGAAATGATTACCATTACTTGAAGGAGTCATATGAATCAGAAATCATGGGAATTCATAAAAATCATGGGAATTCGCGCAAGCAGAAGGCCAATCGACCCCGAGACCACAACCGGGGCAAATAGCAAAAAAAATTCTCCGCGCACATAAGGTCCCTCGGCCCCGAGACCTCAACTGTGGGGAGGACAAACGGAAATTCGCCGAGCGCTGAAGGTCACACGGCCCCGAGACCACAACGGTGGGGCAGACAGATAAAATTCGATGCGCGCTCAAGAACCCTCGGACCCGAGACTACAACCCTGGCCCCTAGGGCAAATAAAAAATGAAACTCGTTGCGCGCTCATGATCCCTCGACCCCGAGACCACAACCTTGGAGCTAATCTAGAACTAAAATTCGGTGCGCGTTCATGATCCCTCGGCCCCGCGACCACAACGCTGGGCAAATAAAAAATGAAACTCGTTGCGCGCTCATGATCCCTCGACCCCGAGACCACAACCCTAGGGCAATGAAAAAATGAAACTCGTTGCGCGCTCATGATCCCTCGACCCTGAGACCACAACCTTGGAGCTAATCTAGAACTAAAATTCAGTGCGCGTTCATGATCCCTCGGCCCCGCGACCACAACGCTGGGCAAATAAAAAATGAAACTCGTTGCGCGCTCATGATCCCTCGACCCCAAGACCACAACCCTGGGGCAATGAAAAAATGAAACTCGTTGCGCGCTCATGATCCCTCGACCCCGAGACCACAACCCTGGGCCAAATAAAAAAGAAAATTCACCGCGAGCAGAACGTCCATCGGCCCCGAGACCACAACCCTGGGGCAAATCTAGAACTGAGATTCCGTGCGTGCTCATGATCCCTCGGCCCCGCGACCACAACGCTGGGCAAATAAAAAATGAATCTCGTTGCACGCTCATGATCCCTCGACCCCGAGACCACAACCCTGGGCCAAATAAAAAAGAAAATTCACCGCGAGCAGAACGTCCATCGGCCCCGAGACCTCAACTGTGGGCAGGACAAACAGAAATCCCTCGCGCGCTCATGAACCCTCGACGCCGAGACCACAATCCTAGGGCAAATAAAAAATGAAACTGGTTGCGAGCTAAAGATCCCTCGACCCCGAGACCACAACCCTGGGCGAAATAAAAAAGGAAATTCTCCACGAGCAGAACGCCCATCGGCCCCGAGACCTCAACTGTGGGCAGGACAAATAGAAATCCCTTGCGCGCTCATGAACCCTCGAAGCCGAGACCACAATCCTGGGGCAAATAAAAAATGAAATTGGTTGCGAGCTAAAGATCCCTCGGCCCCGAGACCACAACCCTGGGCGAAATAAAAAAAGAAAATTCTCCGCGAGCAGAACACCCATCAGCCACAAGACCTCAACTGTGGTCAGGACAAATAGAAATCCCTCGCGCACTCATGAACCCTCAACGCCGAGACCACAATCCTAGGGCAAATAAAAAATGAAACTGGTTGCGAGCTAAAGATCCCTCGGCCCCGAGACCACAACCCTGGGTGAAATAAAAAAGAAAATTCTCCGCGAGCAGAACGCCCATCGGCCCCGAGACCTCAACTATGGGCAGGACAAATGGAAATCCTCCGCGCGCTGAAGGTCACACGGCCCCGAGATCACAACAGTGGGGCGTTTTTTATTAGTTCGCTGTGCGCTTAAGAACCCTCGGCCACGAGACCACAACCCTGGGGCAAATTAGAAATGAAATTCGTTGCGCGCTAAAGATCCCTCGGCCCCGAGACCACAACCCTGGGCGAAATAAAAAAGGAAATTCTCCGCGAGCAGAACGCCCATCGGACCCGAGACCTCAAATGTGGGCTGGACAAATGGAAATCTGCCGCGCGCTCATGAACCCTCGACCCCAAGACCACAACCCTGGGGCAAATAAAAAATGAAATTCGTTGCGCGCTAAAGATCCCTCGGCCCCGAGACCACAACCCTAGGCCAAATAAAAAAGCAAATTCACCGCGAGCAGAACGCCCATCGGCCCCGAGACCTCAAATGTGGATTGGATAAATGGAAATCTGCCGCGCGCTCATGAACCCTCGACCCCGAGACCACAACCCTGGGGCAAATAAATAATGAAACTCGTTGCGAGCTAAAGATCCCTCGGCCCCGTGACCACAACCCTGGGCAAATAAATAATGAAATTCGTTGCGCGCTCATGAACCCTCGACCCCGAGACCACAACCCTGGGCCAAATAATTAAGGAAATTCTCCGCGAGCAGAACGCCCATCGGCCCCGAGACCTCAAATGTGGGCAGGAAAAATGGAAATCCGCCGCGCGCTCAAGAACCCTCGGCCCCACGACCACAACCCTGGGGCAAATAAAAATTAGAAATCGCTGCGCGCACAGGGTAGCTCGGGTCCGAAGCCATATCGGTTGGTTACCAGTTCGAGAATCAGCCGCGCGGGTGAGGTCCCTCAGCTCCGAGGCTATTCTGTCAAGGCGCAAGATAATCCCAGGTGATAATAGGTTTCCGACTTAGTAAGGGTCTCTCGTCACCGAATCGGGAATTTCATGAGTCGGATGCGCGATCGGCAATTCCTCTTTTGATGCGGTTTGGCTCCCTCGGATGCTTGACCGGCATGGCTGCCCGTTTATGCGGCTTGGCTCCCGTGAAAACATCCGTCGAAGCAAGACTACACAGAGAGTTTATACATGTGATACAGAAGAATTTCTAACTTGTACTTCTGATGAGGGGTTCTTGGCCGCGTGATCTTGAAGTCCCTGATCCTCATTACTTCCGCTTCCACCTCCGTCGCCGCGTTGCTTTCCAAGCGCCACACTCCTCGTCGCGGGCCTTCTAGCCATTGTTCCGTCACCCTAATCCAAGAACGAAACCCTAGATTAGTTCAAGTTAGTGCGATGTTTAGCAAATGGAAATGACGGAGTTCTGTAAGGTATTCCACATCATTACATATCTACAATTCGAGGTCAGAAGTCCTCTTCTAGAACGACAACAACATCCAACCTGCTGCGAGACGAGTACTCTCAGGAAATGCAAGAAACGTCGATAGTTGCTGCAGCGGTTTAGGTTCCGGGTGTTCCCCTGTGCCGAGACGGTCATACGGTGTTTATACGTAGAATCCTCTCGAATGCTAATACTGTATTGGTGAATTCTTATTTTGGACAAGACAGAAGCGCATGTGAAGAAATCATACGCCCTTCAGTTTATTTACATTAATCGCATCATGTGTTCTTATTGTTAATGTCAAAACATGCCACTTACAAATTGTTCGAATTTGTTTCTTCATAACAAGAGAATAATACTTCACTTTTAGTATTATTGACACACTACATAGCACGAGGCACACTCCTAAATTATCCCTTAGAGTTGTTTGGTACTATAAAACTATTCAATACAGTAATCAGCTTTGGATTATTAAATAATATTACTATCGATTAGAATATTTGAAATGAAAAACACCTGATGTTAAACTTACACTAGATTTTGACATGTATCCCTCAGTTGATACCTCCAGCAGCTGCACTGTATTAATCAATTCTTCCTGTATGCTTCTTTCATTCTTGACACAAACATTCGCATTGAGCATTGCAAGGGTCTCCTTTTCCACTACAACACTCTTCTCTCGTACAGCCTGTGCCCGTTGTAACTCCTTTCGAGAAGAAAATAGAAGCTTTCTTTTCTTCTTTCGCTTTTGCAGATTGTATTGGGAACCACTCTCTCCTGTACCATTTTCAGTATGCATGAGACTAACGGATCATACTACACAAAAAATCTATAGAGGGTAAAGACATAGAAAAATAAGTCCACAATCCCAAAAGCACATGTCACTATTTTCAACGTATATGACTATAAGCAAGACTTCTAAATCTACTACGTCATGTCTTCACAGCAATGGCTACACATGAGCTCCTTCCATCATTTTATACTGTATCATATAATCTTGGGTGTGGAAATTCAAATTTGAAAGTTTGCTTCAGTACGCATAGATATAATGTCTTTAAATATTTGAAGGATCCTATGTCCTAACTATGAAGTACTCTATTATGGCACATAATAGAGGAAAATTAATTGATTAAATACTGTTTTATACTCGCTGGAATTTGATTTTAAATTCATGGTTTAAACCACCATGATAATAGGTGGTCATTCTAATTAGATTGCCGAAATTCATACCTGTACATATGGAGGGGGATACAAATTTGTGAACTACATCTTAATCTGGTGGGAAAATCTATACCATACACATGGCTCATGATTAAATATATCATGGTACAATAGCATAGAATATTTATATAGCGTGGATTGTCAATAAATTAGCATCCTAAATTAAATTTCACTATTTTGTGTACAGAACCATTATGATTTTCTAAGAATTGGTTTATGATCTCCTAGTTCATCTTGAAATTTTATTCTATCTAAATCTTTCACACCTTCATTATATTTATGTAGATTCACCATGGATCCGTTTTATAATCCCTCCTTAAAGAGTCTTTATTATATGTATACGTTAGAATTACTCTTGTTTCATGGTAAAAGGATTGTTATGTGTAAAAAAATGGGGGTACTTAACTTCACCATATTCATAAATTATGCCGGATCTTAATGGATCCGAGATCTACAACAAAGAAATCTTGCTACATCAATTGCATTACACATGTAGTTTTGTATTCGTTCAGAATAACGGCTCTTTCTCAGTGAATTATATTTTGACAATCAAATAAATAGGTCATATTTATATTTAAAATAGATGTTCACATTTAATATTATCTTTTGCGTATTTTGCACACTATAAGAACCCTTTATTGTATCCATGCAATGATTCGTCATCTGCTTATATATCGTATTGATGTTCATTCAATCCATCTCTATTCTCTAATCTTTACTAACTTCCTCTCGCACACATCTCATTGTTGATGTGCCTCCTTTTCACTCAATGGCGTCCATTCGAGCGGATGGCCATGAGATTCCAATAGTTCTTCCTCTTGGGCCAGATGGATATGCTCTAGTGTCTTTACACCTTCTTCATGTCCGATATGGTTTCATCCAATCTAGTGTATATGTTGAAAAAGAGGTCATGTCTGATTCCGGGCACTTGAAGGAGTACGTCCACATGCTTAAGTTAGAACACGAAGACGGTCATGTGTGGCACCTTCGCCAAGGTCGCTATAGAGCTTATGGGTTGATGTCTCCCATATTAGATGTTGCTACACAATTTCAACCTCGGCAGTCTGACCCTTCTACCGTCAACAAGCCTCCTGTTCAGCATACCACTAGTATTTCTACAGATGGAGATCATGTTACGATTGCTAGTACACCAATTCCACTCACGCGTATAAAGCAAGAAGTCTTGAACTCCATCATAGATCTTTCTAATGAATCAGAGGGAGAATCTCCTAGCCAGCCAAATATTCAAGCGTCTTTGCCTAATAGAGTCCCAGATGATGTTATCAGGACCTCTTCTGGTATATATCAAACGCCAGCGAGTAGTCCTTCTTTGTCGACGCATTCCCGCCCACCAATATATCCAACTAGTACAACTACCGTTAGTATAATTGACTGCCTGCGAAATCTCGCATCAATTCGGAAGTCCAGGAACGAAATTGCTGCATTAGATTACAATTCGTTGATCCACCACAAAGTGCAGTATCTTCCTCCCAACTTTGATGGAGACGTGATATTTGAATTGCCTTCACTTCATGTTTCTTCTTCATCATCTTCTGCTGGAAATTTACATGGGATGGATAAAAAATTCGATGGTCATGCTTGGTGTCGGACCATGACATCCAATATCCACAACCAAAATGGTTTGAAGTTTAGGAAATCCTCATGTGCAGGCCATCTAGTATGTAACAATTTTGAATGTGATTATTTGAAGTGATTCTCAAAGCACAACGAGACGGAGTGGTGTGGTTATACTAACGTTCCATTCAATATTGGCGCTAATCCTCCAAAGGATTCTTCTCTTCTCTGCAAGATTTGCAAATGTCCGCCGCATTGCATTAGTATTTGTTATGCTAGAATATATTACATCTACAGCGACACTGCTCTAATGACCCGAGCGTGCATTCATCTAGGCAATCATACGCATCCTGTAGCTTCTGGAATATGTAGAGAGGCTGTAGATACTATTTCAGGTCTCATTGCGTGTGAGGTTGCCAAATCCCCGACTGCAACTAACTCAGCCATTGCCATGGCAGCAAGTAAGCATTTTCTAGACAACCAGCTCATACACGATGGTGAAGGTCTCAAGGAGATGTTGCAGGGCAAGTTGTTAGAGGATGTCATGGATAGGTTCCAGAGACTAAGTTCACCAAATATCCGTAACATCATATCTTCGTTTCGTAGCACAGGCAACAATGGGGTCATAGATAGCATCATGAATATGAAATGGAATTTGAAGTTCGAATACATTCATGATAGTGTGTTCCCTGGACAAGGAAAGGAGAAGGTATACTTATTCAAAATGTTGGTAGAAGGGCCTGGTAGTGGAGTGGACTTAATAAGGCGCATGCAACCGAGTGGAGACCTGGAAAACGCATGGCTCATGTTCGACCATGTCAAACGTGTGAAGGATTGGACGACAATGGCGTGCCATGTTTATGACACCGATTACAGAAAGGTGATGACAATTGCTGTTTGTGACATGCAATCTGAGGACACCGAGATTCAATGCATCATGTGGAGGTTATTAAATGATGTCATGAAACGCAATGATGTGCCGAATCCAAACTTCAAGGGCTTCATGGCTGATAGTGCACAAGCAAATTGGAACGCCGTCCGCATTGTGTATGGTTCAGGGGATTCCAAGATAGAGATGGTAAACCGTGAGCAAACTTGTCTCTTGCATTGGAGTACGTCGCTGCATCGCCATACTTAGAAGCTCATCAAACCAGATTTACAACACCAACATACTCGTCTTTGCAAGCAATATAAAGATTCAAAGACTATGGAGGAAGCTGAGACGCGGTACCTGGCAATTCGTTCTTGGTGGCTTTCATCTAGAGCAGCCTCAGAAGATGCTCTGCGTGAATTGGAGTTGTGGCTTGCATTTTGGCACTTCCGGTATCGCCAATGGGGTGGCTTCATGCAAATGGTATTTTAATCAATCCTTGTTTTCTGTATTATATCTTCCGTTTGGTTGCACTTGCATTCCATATTGCCTTCTATAGAGCTGAACTTGTATATATTGTCTTACATAAGGATTTAAACCAGATAAATGGAATTTTTATCAATATGCCTAGTAGGTGGCTTTGCCCTCGGCGCCAAGGGGAGATTTTGCCATTGGTGCCGAGGGAAAACTTTGATATCAATGCCTCTGGCAAACTTCAGGTTTCAATCTTGAGAGAAAACTTTGCCCTCAGTGCCGAGGGAAAACTTTGATATCAATGCCTCTGGCAAACTTCAGGTTTCAATCTTGAGAGAAAACTTTGCCCTCGGTGCCGAGGGAAAACTTTGATATCAATGCCTCTGGCAAACTTCAGGTTTCAATCTTGAGAGAAAACTTTGCCCTCAGTGCCAAGGGAAAACTTTGATATCAATGCCTCTGGCAAACTTCAGGTTTCAATCTTGAAAGAAAACTTTGCCCTCGGTGCCGAGGGAAAACTTTGATATCAATGCCTCTGGCAAACTTCAGGTTTCAATCTTGAGAGAAAACTTTGCCCTTGGTGACGAGGGGAAACTTTTATATCAATGCCTCTAGCAAACTTCAAGTTTCAATCTTGAGAGAAAACTTTGCCCTCGGCTCCGAGGAGAGATTTTGACCTTCGATCGAAGGAGAGACTTTGACCTTGACTCCAAGGGGATACTTTGTCTTGTATCGATCAAATCAAATTTGTGGTGGTATGCTTATATCAAAAGTGTGTCTTCAAATTTTTGGATGATTGCATTTTGACCTTAAGATACATTTGTTATTCTTTAGGACTTGAACCTTGAGGAGATGGCAGACATGCCATCATGCAACTTGTCCGAAACAATACATAATAGATGGTTGCAACAATCGGGTAATCGAGGTAAGGATTTGTTTGCGGCCACATCTGATGATTGCATTTGAGCATTTATGCAAATGACAAATTATCGAGCTTTCTTAAACGGCACGACATCAAGGTCAGGGCCATCAAAAGAAGAATTGAAGTTAAGAGGTGCGAGACATAGTGGGGACCCAAAGAAGATTGCAGAGGCGTTGAATGGACTTCCTAGCTTAAGTGACATTGGAACACATGTTCCACATTTGGAAGGCGAAGAGGTATTTGGGAGTAGTAAACGCAAGCTTGACGTTCCTATTGGTTCTGATGGTGATTCTCATCGTCCGGACAAGGTCAACTTTTCTCAACCACGTGTGCAAAGACGATCTACTTCTGCATCCACCGTTCCTTGCGCTAAACTTGACATCCCGATTTGCTCGACACATGTACCACACGTCACAACTGCAATGGAGAGTGACTGTGACACTTCACAATGGCATATTGCAAGACTGTCTCATAAATCTAGCTGCAAATGCCATGCCCAACAAAAAGGTACAAATATCCGTTGCGTTGCCAAAATTGCAAAGGGATCTAAAGGCACTCCAGCTCCAACGTATCGTGGTCGGAAAAAACAATATGGTGGGAATAAGGAGATCATGACTGACTTCTGGTTTTGTCCGGACGATATTGAAAGATGTGTACGAGGCTCTAAGCGTGCTTGGGTAATTGACTGGCCTCAAGTACCAGACTTTTGGCCTGTACTAAGTGATACTAGTTTGACCCGCCAAGAAACACTATTGTTGCAAGAAGTTGGCTTTCAATTCCAAGAACGACCTCCTATGTCACCTCGATGTTTGTTCAGGATGTCAAATGTTTTCACAGCGATCCTTTACGATCAACCTAGCCCTTTGCATGCGGATTCATATCCATCAACTCGAAGGAGCAAGGCGATTCGCCGTATTGCGAATGCTCCCACTACAGAGCATCGTAATAAATGGGAAAGTGCTGGTAATGTGAAAGGAATGATCTTAGGGGTAACCATGCTCCCCTTTCCTGGCCTTGGAGCCATAATCTCCCTTCAGTCTAGAACAGAGCCCTCACAAAAAGTTTATAGAATCACACTTGGCATGTACTCCGAGTGTACTTGTCCCAATTTTGTAGACATGGCCATTTCAGCAATTGGAGGCTGCCATCAGTACGTAAGTTGCAAGCATCTTTACTATTTATTCCGTTATTTTTGCAAAATGAATCTGATAGAGGATAAGTTTATACATTCTCCAAGCTTCAGCTTCAATGAAGTGAAGCTCCTTCTTATTAGGGCTGGTATCATCAAGACTTTAACTGAGAATCTTGAACATGCCTATAAGCGAAATACTTTGAAGTGATTGACCTTTGAGAGTGGAAGAATTTAGACTGAAATTAGACATGTAGCTAAAGAACTATATATTTCCAGTGGGACAACTATTGTATTTGCCTACATATTTAATGTAGCCTATTTTTACTTTCCATTTCAGTTTACTATACTTCAATTTTTTGCTTCTATTGTATATCTTTCTAACAGTTTCAAAACCAAAATCCCACAAAAACTATTCATAAGCCCGATTATAGGTTCACAGTCTTAGTTTCCGCGGTTATGGGTCCTTGTTCAGTGTTCCACGGTAATAGGTTTTTCAATTTACTATAAATTGAAAAAGTAATAAAACTTATAAAATATTTTTTATTTTTATAAAAAAATTTATTTAAAATAAAAAAAAATTGATTTTAGATCTTACTGCTCGCGTAATCCTACTCACAGCTCGCAGGCTCGTGCTCACAGGCTCACAGTCTAGCACCGCTGGCATAGGGCCTACATGGATTAATATTTTTGAATTTCTTGCCATATAGTCAATGTAAAATCAATTTAGCAACTTCTCTAATTAGAAATTCAATAACGAACTTTAATCCCTAAAATCCTAGATGCCCAAGTCATGTTTTGAGCTCCTACAAATTTGCTCTAAATTGAACAAAATGTCAACATTTTGATTAGGTGACTAGGTGTATCAATTAAAAAAAAATTGTAACTGTATAAATTCAAACAAGACATGTTACAAATCTCATAGGTTGCTAAAACACAAAAATATCACTTATAGAGTAAAAGATAGTAATGTTTGAACATGAGGGTGTTAACCCCTAAAGGACCAACATGCCTTTTTTGGCAACATAGCAATTTTGGGTAGGTACGTGTGACTGGAGATTTTCACATTTTGGGCTGAAATTTTTATAGAAGGCGTGGACGAGGAATATCTTTCATATGCACCAAATTTCATGACATTTGGAAATGCGAGTCAAAAGTTATGGCCAAATATGTTGTTTGTTTCTCAACTCGGGCAGTTCGGGCAGATCAGAAAAAATCACTTTTTTCAAAAATAAAAATTTGAAATTGGTTTATTAGATTTATATATACGTGAAAAGCTTTGAATCATTCCATTCTGATCAATGAGTCAAACGTTATGAGGAATTTTAGTTTGTGGGCAATTATGGATTGTCTACTCTAAAATAAACTTTAAAGTCGTTTATTTCACTCAGTTTTCAATATTTTTCAAAAAAAATAAAATTTTAGGGTGTAGATTGTTTATTACAACATTGCAACCATTGGGATTAGCATTTTTCAATTCCATAATTAACTTCTTAACAATTTAGTGTTTTGAACCATTCTCTACTTCTTTCTACTTATTATTTTTTCCTATATGTTGTACAATTCCAAATAATTTGAAAATTTTCAAGCATGTAGCCAACTTGCCTTGAAGAATGAATCCAAAGAAGCACAATCATTTTGGAATTTTTTTCATAATAATCTGACCTTGTGAAGTGCAGCTGCCCGGTTTTTCGCAGGGCCCAAAAAAGGACTTTTGCCACTTCAAATGCTAATAAATTCCAATCTACACGATGAAAATTTCTGAAATTTTTTCCACGTATTTTCAAACCAGAATACTACAAGATCCTACGGTTATATGTGTGCAAAAATGATATTTTTCAAATATTTGGTACTTGTACTAGAAATGGCAGTTTTGGAGCATTTTTGGTGAGAACATAGTCAAGGAACTTTAGGGGTTAAAACTACAAAAATGATATGAAGTCTTCCAATCCTCTTTTCAGTTTTCACAAGTCAAATTTAAAAAGTTTTTGACCAAAAAAATATGAGTTTAAATTGCCTAACATATATACCCCCAATCAATTTATGGCTTTTAAAAATATACTCTATATATTTTTTTTAATTTTAAAGGTCGCCCATCTGTTGCTCATCCAGCGCGGCCATCGACGGAAGGTCGCCCGTCCAACGCTCCCGTCGACAATGAACGTCCATCCATTTCCATAGTTTTCATCCTCTGTCAACAATTCTCGTCCAAATTTCATCATGACGGACGCCGGGGTTGAATCCTGACGGACGGACAGGACGTGACGGGGACAACCCTACCATCGACTACAGATTAGCGCGAGTCGTGCTAAACTGTCTCCCTGACGTCGGTGTCAAGGCTTCCGTATTGGTGTTTTGTTACTATTTAGTATTGGATTCCATCAACTACGGTTTAGCATGAGTCGCGCTAAACTGTCTTCCTGACCGCTTGACGTTGGTGTCTCGGCTTAAGTACTGGGGTTTTGATCGTGTTTAAATACTTGGTTAATCGGCTGTAAATTAGCGTGAGTTGCGCTAAACTGTCTATTTTTTGTTGGTGTCTGACTCGCGCTAAACTATCTCCCTGTGAGCGGTGCTCGCGAGCATGCGTCCGATGATTGTTTTGAAGGTAAGGTTTAGGCTATTTAGGGTCCAAAATTCATTTTTGAATTCCAGGGAGTCCTTCGAGCAACATTGGTTACAAAATCAATATGCATTGCAAGGGAATTGAGGGTTCAGGCCGAAAAGTTCGGACTACGTCGAACAACTCAATGACACACTTTCATTTTAGTCAGATGTGTAATTGCTACAATGTTTTCTGAGAATCTGTCTAGAGCCTAAGATAAGCAATGTCATGATGAATTCGAACGTCAAAAAGAAAAAACGTGAACTGATTGACAAATTTCATGCACTTTCATTCAGACAAGCCCCTCGGCAATGAACATCCAAAGTCATTGGAGGTGTGATGGACTTTGGGAAGGGACGTGTAGTCACCACGGTTGAAGGCGAAGGTCGGATTGGTGGAAGTGGAGGATTCCATTTTGGAATGCGTGGATCGGTGAATCACTGGCATCGACTGTAGTGCCGGCGTGAAAGGGATAAGGCGTAAAGGGATGGGAAGCAGAGTTTGTGCATCCAATTTGTGCACTCTCGCCATGCAAGATTCACACAAGCGCGATGGAAACGGAACAACTAGCAACGGGAGCGGAAAACCATTTGTCGATAAGATCTGTCGGTAGGGACGCCATTGCAGGATCTTAGTCAATAGACTGTAGACTTGGACTTTTTGCGCCTGCACATGATAATTCGAGGTGCTGTTACGTGAAGGTCAGATTTGACATAAATTATGTTGTTTGTTTAAAATGCCATATGGGATCTAGTGATTGGTGCACAGTGACGCGGACTTGTCAAAATATAACGTCAAAATTTCATTTCAACATCTCTTTGCCAAATTTGACCTTCATATATAGTATTGCATTTAAGGAGAAATGCACTTGGATTGCCTTTGCGGTTCTAAATTTTTTTGGGTGACATCTCAACTCATGATCAACAAGTAGTAGAAAAGTGGTTGAAAGCTCTACCTTCTCTCTACATGTACTAGAAATGAGAGCAAATGTAGAAACTATCAACAAAAAATGATTGGATAAAGGGATTAGAAGCTATTCCCGTGGCAAATGTCTGACGCCAAACTTAGAGGGATGATTAGACTATGGCCATGATTATAACTGTGTATCACAAAAAAAAAATTGTTGGCTAGAAAACCTTGTGAAATCTAGCAAATATTGAAGGTGGAAGAATTTTTTTGGTGAGGATACAAAAAAAGTGAGTCATGTGGCAAGTTGTAGAGATTTTTTTAGCTCCTAAACTTTTGTGCTTGTTACTTTTCCTTTTGAAAGGCTTTTTAACTTAAGGGTATGCTTTTAGAGCATGTATGTCTTCTTCCAAAGGGTTGCCTCAAATACCAATTTCGGGGGCCCCTATCCCTTACTAATCAACACACATAATTACAAAAGTAATCAATTTATGGAATTACGGAATTATAGACTCACAGAATTGAGTTGTGGACTCATAGAATTGAATTATGGATTCACAGAATTGAGTTATAGACTCATGGAATTCCAAGCTCTTACTTCTTGTCTAGGCTCTCTATGGAAGACTTGCCAAAGGAGGAAAAATAAGGGAGATATATTCCAATCCAATCAATTCATTCACCTATGGTAAATGAGGTGTCACAACTATTATGCTACACTATAGGGGGGCTTTAAATTGATACACCCACTAATCATTTTAGAAGGCCTTTCAAACCTTTCTTGAGGCTCAAAAATTAAAAGAACAAAGAGGATGTTCTTACTAATAAATTTTATTGTTAGTTGTGAATCTATAGTAGTTGAACACCACAATAGAGCATTAATTGCAACATAACTAACACTTTAAAGTTGTAAATTAGTGCACTTTGTAGTAGAGATCTAAAGTGGGTGCACTCATCATTTCCACAAATACCAAGTGAGCAAACTAAATACTACAAAATGTGTGGAATTTAAAAAAAAAACTATAATTGTACAAATTCCAAGATTACAGTGTTAGAGGTTAGGACAAAAACGCTTTTTTTCAACTCTATCAAGCAAGGTCAATAGACTTTGACACTTCTTCTAATGAGATTTTTGAACCAAACATAGTTTTTGTTATAATTGTACACTATATCATGCTAGTTAACTATATGCCAAATTTTATAAGTCAAAGAGGTGTTTAGCACAAGTTGTCCAAACAAAACTTAAGCAACATCCCTTTAATCTAAACAAATAAATGACAAAATAAACTAATTCCCCCAAAGTGGATACATATCTACAATTTATATCATTGAAATTTTAAAAAGATCCATTAAAAATTGACTTCACAAGAGCCTACCTTCCAATTGTCCATTGAGAAGACTATTTCTTTTAGGCCTCAAATTACATATTGGTGTTAAGCAATCAAGCACAAGATCAAGCTACTACATTCATTTGTATCATTGGTCAAGGCACAATATTAGTGTCACCCCTATATTATTTGTGAAAAATGAAACTTTTTACATTTATTTTTACATGGATCAAAATTACATTAAATTATCTGGTTTTTATTTTCAAAAGATTTGTTTTGTATAAGGAAAAAATCCTTGAGGATTATTCCTTTAAAAATGTTTGTCAAACATTATTTTGTAGAAAAAATTTAAAGTTTTGGAAAAAGATGACAACCTTAACTACCAAGTATGTTATGTATAGAAGGAAGATTGTTAGCATTTAAATTTAAGATCTTGAGCCCATGAGCCTACAAGTGTAAGCACCTATATTATAGGTGCCTATTTTATAAACACCTTTTATGGTTATAGAGTATATGTATTAGAGGTATCTATATTTTAGATTCCTATGTTATAGGCACCTTTCAAGGATATAGGACACCTATGTTATAGATATGTATGTTATAGTCACCTTCAATGGTTATAAGGTACCTACTTACACCTAGACTCAAGTCTAGTAGGCTTGTATTTCTAGGCTAATATATTAGCATCGTCGTATACAAAAGTATTCTTTACTACAACATGTTGACTTGGTGTCCAACGCAGGTTCCAACTAATACATTGCATTTATCAAACCTATTGGCAAGTGAAAGAAGATTCTATTGCATGCATTATTGAATCCCATATAAATAAGCCATGATGTTTTGACCATTAAATGATTGGGGTGATTTTCAAGAAAAATTGTCATTTTTGAGTGTATTGTCCAAAATTGAAAGCATTACAAAAAATTGAGTACATTTGTGACTGCAAATAATGACTTTACAACAATCATTTCAGACACTTTCAACCGCAAAATGACGTAAGGGTCCTAAAGTCATTGTGGCCAAGTCATTTATGGAAATGATTGTTGGCGTATTATCACCGTCTAGTTCTACCTCGAATGAAGAAATGAATGACAATGGGGTCGGTTGAAGTGATAAAGAAAAGAGGTTTAAAGAAATGCCATATAAAATGCTATATGAAATGCCACATGGAAAGCGGTTTTACTTTGCAAGTAACATGGACAACCATGTGGCCAATCATTTGCTAGTCTTTTCATAATCATTTAGAAGTTGTGAAAGTATAGTGCCGAAGGTCATACGGATTGACGTGTGGCAAGTCATTATAAAGTGACATGGATTCAAGGTTTAGTTCACTTTCAAAGGATATGAAAAATCTTTTTCTTGTCATTTCAATTTGAGGCAATGTGGCAAAAAGGATTATAATGAGAATTGCACAAGGAGTAGTCACATATGAGTACATTCAAAATTCCATGGCAATATACCATACACCACATACATTATATTTGGCATACATGTTGTATGGATACCAAAGCTACTTATTGTGTGAGTGTGAGAAGTGGGGTAGTAGGAGGCAAGACAAATGATGTGGGATACGTAAAATGCAGGAATTGTATTACAAGTAATATTTTAGACCCCATTGAAGCATAGTAGATTAATTTATTTTCTTAAACTTTTAACTAATATAAGTTGGAAAATCAGTCTCAAATTCATCTCCAAAAATTTGTTTTGGATTTTGAACCTCAAATCAAAAGTTACAAACAAATTTTCTAAAGGGATTGGAAAATATTAGCATAGGAAGAGTACTAAGGTCACCTAGTCGACTTTTCCAAAACATGGGCGTATGTAGTTGTCCTAGGTCTCTTCACTTCACGCAAGAAGAGTGTAACAATGATTGCACAAGATGTTTGCAAATCACACAATAAATCACAGTGCACAAGGCACCAAAGCAATAGTAGAGTGGGTGAACAATAGTCTTAGACTTCTGAGTAGTCATTTGGTAGTCATAAAAAGTCATTATGTAGTTGCAATGGAGTGGCAACGTTGTCTTCTACATAAGGGAGAAATGGGACTTAACAACTATCATTGGCCTCATTTGAATACCTTAGTAAATGTTTGTTGAGACCCCTAGTAATTCAAATGTAAATCATATGAAGTATTCAAAAATAGTGTAATGACAATGGTACAAATTTTCAAAAGTCATTGCTGGCATACTAGTAGGAGTTTAAATAAACCATATACAATGATCCTGAGGAAGAAAACAATATATACCAACAAAGAGTAAAGGCCATTGGCAAATGGCAATGCATGCTTTGGGAAAAAAAAAAATTCTTCTATTGGAAATTTTTATTTTAATAAAAAGATAAACAAGGAGTAGAAAAATTGGAAAGATTAAAAGAGAGCTTATTAGCTTAGAAAGAATAATAGAGTATAAATGCTAAAAAATCCTAAAATGCTTGTGCTGTTGTAGTCTTCATGGTTTTAGGTGAAGGTTGGATTGGTGGAAATGGAGGAGGAAGTAGAGGATTCTGCGTTGCCCATCTTAGGATGCGTAGATCAATGGATCACTAGCATCAACAGTGCCAGCATGATAAGTAAAAAAGGACAATGAACCAGAGGAGCAAGTCCCCGGCGGCAATATTTAGATTAATAGACAACAATTTTCAAATTTTTTGGGCTTTCTAATAACAAAATCAAGCAAGGCTAGCACATGATTAGTAACAACCAACATCCAACAGCAGCTTAAGATTAATCAAACGAGCCCACTTTGGGAGGGACCAGACTCTATTTTTCATAAGATGAATCCATTTGCCAAAGAAGTCAGTCTGGAGCCAAGTTTTATTGAACCTTCAAAAAATGATCATACCTTCAATTGCTTAAGTACTACTGTAAGTTAAATTCCCAAAACACTTGTGGGCTGGTGTACTAATAAGTATGACAAATTGGCCATAGACTCACTCACAAGGAATGAGGATCCTCCTAGCATCCTACCATTCTCCAATGAATGTTATTCATAAATTCCATTCCATTGTGTCATGCTGATTTGTGTGTTGTTGAACTGGTTTTTTCTCTGTCTTGTGAGTGAATTATATGTAATTTACTCCCTCCATTTGGAAATAGTGTACCGGTATCCACTCTCATCACTATTTCCAAACAAAGGTAGTATTAGAAATGGGAAATGAAAGATAAAACTCATTGCAAAAAGGAGAGTACAACAAGGAGTGTTTCACCTCAAGATTCTAGATTAGACTGATCACAAATTGAATGCAATACAATTGGAGAACAGGAGGAAGAAATTTCTACCTAACAATAAGATTTAATTTAGCTCCACTGAAGAAAAATAAATAAATCGTTAAAGAACATTTTGAGGTCTTGGGAAGATTGTCCAAAATTGGATTTCAGAATCTTTTCAAACATTAAATGAAATTCAACTAGTCTGCAGGATTGTGAGTTTCTTTGAGTTCCCAGACTATGGAACTTGGCCACAGTAGCAAGGTGACATGGTAGAGGGACTGCCACGTCAAATAATTAAAAATAAAATTAAAAAAATTAATAAATTAATAAAAATATTTAAATTATCTATTTTTAATTTATTTAATTTATTTAGACCAGCATCAAAAATGGGCTTGAAATAGCCCTTTAATACCTTCCAAAACACCTAATAATAGGTACCTTATAGCTATCCTCGTCTCAAAGATAAACTGAATATTTTAGAGGATTAAGGTTCTTTTAGCCAATCTTAAGGTTATTCCACCTAAAAGAGTCTAAATATGCATGTATGCATGTTCAATATTATATAGTTGGCTCAATTTTTGTTGAAGATTGTTGACAATGAAAGATCATTTCAATGTATCTTAGGATGGATTTTTTGGACATTGTATAAATAAATTATGAACTTTCAAAGCATTGCTTACAATTTTACGATTTCACCTAAAATTGACTCTAGGCTCTCATGTTCATATTGTATACTCTTTCTATCCCAAAAATTTAGTATTGTCCTATCCTCTCTTGGTGGTATGTATGTTTAATGGACAATAATTTTGGGACATAGGGAGTATATTTTTAGAAGAAATTATAGAGGTAGATATTGGGCAAGTAATGCAATTAGTTGTAATTAAGTTAATGCTATGGCAAGCAAACGCATGGAAAAGAATCCAAAACCTGATATTCAAATCCAAGTGGCTACATTGATCAAAGATAACATTTTCTAGAACTATAATTGTAGAAAAAACTTTAATTTTTCTAAAAAAATTTAGATTCTAATAGTAAAACAAATTTATTTTTGGCATCCTAACTCTCTAATTTAAAAATACAAAAAAAAAAAAAATGACCAATAGTACATAACTTCATTAACCCCTAAAGGACTAAATAATGTTTATTTTGTCAACATAGCAATTTTGGGCAACTCACTAAAAAAGGAATTTTTATTTATTTTTTTTAAATTTTTCACACAACATATTATCAAATATCAACTTAAAGGTGAAATAATTTTCATAACTTTTGACTATATGGTTAAAAAAATATTGCATGATATGTAGTTTTCATTGTTTGGTGGGCAGTGCAAGCTACTTATAATTTTTTTCTAAAAGTCACTTTTTAAAACTATCAAAATTTGAAATTGATTTTCTAAAATTTATATATGCATGGAAAGCTTTGAATCATCCTTTTTGTATAATAAGTTTGTTCTAAGGTAGACAATCAAGTAGGAAATCTTTGCTAATAGTTTCAATCTCTAAAACAAGTGGCAAAACTCTAAAACACACAATCACTCATTTTTCTTGACTCATCCAAGACATTTATATACAATACACAAAAACCAATTTGGCTATACATATAATTGTATTTAATCAAATTCATTGGATGAAAAAATCACCAACTCCAAATCCATTATCAAATTCCACACACTCATTCTCATACAGTAACACAAATCATATAATATAAAAAACAAAGAAATTACATAGCCACTTGGGATTGGGACTTGCACTTGCCATTTACAAAGTGGGTGAAAATCAAATCAAACTTCTCAAACTAATAGGCACTCAGCCACTCACAAGCGGTTACCTACCCACTTCCTAACTAGGCAATCAAACTACAAAATTAAAACTACTTAATTTGAACTACCTCCACCAACTGATTGTCTAATTGACAATCACTTTCAAATTGGCTTGAATACCTATCACAATCTAGTCTAGACCACATAATCTCCAATTTGGTATAGCTACCACATCATCCCATAGATTCCCAAAAGAAACACAACAAAACCAACATCCAAATTGGTCAATAAGGACCCCCAAACTACCAATTGAAATACAAAACTATAAAACAATATGTCAATATGAAATGAAAATACACTAAGACACACACAAGAAACCAAAATTTAAACACCAATTAGGCTATCTACACTTATTTTAGGTTTGAGTACTTTGAACTTTAGAGCAATTTTGGGCCTAAAAACTAGGGATTAAATCCATCCATTGTTCTATGTTTTTACATGAAATAGAATTCCTATTACATTTGTACAGCTATAAAATTTCTAAACTTCATAGTATTTTATCATTTCTATATCATACATATTATAATATATTGATATTATAAAAAAATAATGTAAAATGTAAGAACTCAATCATGACTTGCATCACTTTTGAAATTTCCAATTGAAAAAGATGGTACTCCAAACTTGACAAAATGAATTTGTAACTTATGAAAATAAACAATCCAAAGTATGTCAAGAACTACAATCTACGTGATGGTAACTTCCTCCGCAGTAAGCCTGAATTTCTACAAGATCTTATCTTGCGATCAATGTCCTTCAATTCTATTTGTAAAGGTTCTTTGCTCTCAACCTTAACCAATTCTTCAATGGCGTCAAGGTTGACAATCAATTGTTGCAATGGTTCTTGGTTTAGTAAAGTTTGGAGGTATCCTTCAAAATCTATCTGGAGCTCATTTCGATTGGCAATGCGTAGTGCAGCCAATGCTAATTGTCCAGGAGGGTAATAAAGGGATGCATTTGTAAGCATCATCTTATCCACACCAAAAATAGATGCTCTTTGTAACCCTTCTATAGATTGTAAGCCAATAGAATCCATTTTTTGTACAAAGGACTCTAAATAGTAAATAAAGCCTTGTAGAGCACTATAAGGGGTATGCACCATAAGTTCAAGTTCTATGCTTTCAAGCACAAGCATCTCATACTTATCAATAAATTCAAGGTCTTCTCCACGACCTCTTGCAAATTCTTTAATAGACACAAAGTTTTCTTCTACTTTGCAAGCCACGTATATACATGTGAACATGATTTTGTGGGGATCATGCTCCATGACAGACCATTTTTGATAAAATTTCTTGAAGTACATAATAGTTGTTGCTTGAATTTTGTTGGGAAGTTGAAAAGATGCACAAACTTGTTGAATTTTTTCCTCATAATACCTTCGAAGAAGAAGCTCTTCTTTAATAGATAGATGCATGGGTAAAGGCCCTTCCCTTCTATTTGCAAGTGAAATGTCACTAGGATAGCTCAAGCTTCCATCGTCTTCCATTTTTATTTTACTTGAGCCATACTTTTGTAGAGCATCCATTGCCCGTTGGTTTGAAGCTTGGTACTTCCTATTCAAGTTATAAGAATTAATGATCCAATGCATCTTAATTGTATCTATTTTTTCCATTATATCACTTAGTATAATCTTGTTTGTTGCAATAGTGTGATTTGATTAAAAGGCTCAATCTCAAAGTTTAAAAGTACAATTTTGGACAAAATTCCTTTCTATATATTTTTTGTAAATATCTCCCTTGCTATTATTCACAAATCAATTGTGACATAAAACTATATAGTACTTCTATGGTTCTATTTTACTCCCTTCTTAAAATTATAACTTTTATTTATATGTAATTCCATTTTTAAAGTAAAATAAAAGCAAAAGATAAAGTAAAAGATAATACTAAGGAAAAAATAAATGATAAAATAAATAACAAAGTAAAAAAGACTAATTGAAAGATAAAATAAAAGTTAAAGAGGTAGGAATGTAAATAATTAATAAGTGTTGAATGACTACCATCACATGATATTGTTGAAATGATTCCAGATCACAATAGACTATAGACATCTTCATGCCAGCAACAACAAGACATGTGGGCCCTAATAAAAAAATCACCTATAGAATCATATACGGATTATCAAAGAAAGTTGTTAAAATTTCTATTTAGAGTAAAAAATAGAAAAAATCAATACTGAGTACTTGAAAAAATGGTTCAATATGGGGAATTAAAGGGAAACAACTGGTAAAATTCAAATTACCTCTCGAATGCTCTTACCAAATAAATTTCATATCATACAAATAAAAAAGAGGTCCTCCATCTTATTCAATAAGATGGAGTCAAGCTTACACTATAATTGCACTTTCTGTGATGCAAAAATGTACGGAATTGGATCACATTTGACTTGAGAGTCACATTGTTTTGTCTATGGTGACCTACTTCACAGCCATACAGCACCACGGTGTTGTGATGGCTGTGTTATTGCAATTGTGGATAGATAATGTTATTAAGCGAGATTGCGTAGTTTCTTAATCCTTGACTTATTTTATTTGAAGCTTTCCAGCAGAATTGAGTTTTTAGAGGAAGTTGGAATGCTTTATGGAGCTCCGGGTGCATAATTGTCATAGGGCAGGGGAGCCTTTGGTAGAGCTGAAGGCTGTGTCACTGGAAAACGAAATCTTCTCTTCCTCACGGTTTCTTAATTGCGTTTTGGATTGCCTTACACTACGGGTTTTTTGTTTTTCTTTGCAAAATCTCTGTTCTGAAGCTGTAAATGCTCATAGGAAGATTGCGAAACGTTCAAATGGTTAGTGACTTAGTAAGCGGAGAATGAGAATGTTTTGCTATCTTGTGATTTTGGTTGAAGGATTTTTGGTGAGTAGAAGTTGGCAGGGTTGGCTTATGGCTGGTGGCAACTGGCGTCGCCTTATATTAGTATTAGGGAAATTACATTGCCTGCCCGGTGCCAAGATTAGTTTTATATCACTTGACGCAATGAAAGGTGAACTAAAAATCAACGAGTTGAATGATGACGGAGAATTTGAAGCATTGGATAATGTGTCACTGAATCTGAAAATTTGATCATGATTGGGACGACAAACCTCAACCGTGAAGGGTTCTAGGTGGAGGCGTTGAACGTGAATGATGAAATGATAAATCTAACGTCAGGGTGTTAAGGCAGAAAGGAAATTAGAGACCAAGAAGTAGGTGAAAGTAGATTACTTTTCAGTGTGAACAAGCGATAGTGTCAATTGTTAACAGAGACATACAGTAATAACTTGATTCTACTGTTGATCTCTTGAAGCGTTGGGTTGGTCAAGGTGAACCTAGGGGTGAAGATTTTTGACAATTGTGTGTTATCACAATGATGAAGAGCTTGAAGAATATACTTTGGTATCTCTCACCCAAAGAGAATGAAGGTTCGTATTTTTCCTACTACTATGAAATGGTTGAGTTGAATGTGTTTTCACTACACTTAGATTGCATCGTGCATAAGATTGTAAATGCCCTTTGTCATATGGAAAGAATTTGAATCATGTAATATAAAGCTTAGATGGTCAGAAAACACTTCAATGCACAGTCTTGATAAAGTAATTAAATGTGCTCATCAGGAGAATCAAGCAACCAAAATTAGGATAATGGGGATCCCACTTACAAGGCTCAGCAAGGGCCCATTAGCAAACGCTATATGTAAGCAAGTTTACAATCTTATGCACGTTAGGTCTGTGTTATATATCCTTCCTTTGCATATGGCCTGGGGATTGCTATTTTGCATGTGCAGAGCGGTGAGCGGTGAGCGTAGAGCGCAAAAAGTTGTACTTTTTCTGCTAATAGTTAAAGTTAAATAGAGACAAAAGATAAAAGATAAAAGTAAAAGTAAAAATAAATGTGAAAATAAGAATAATAGTGTAGTGTTAGGGTCCTATGGCCGTGGAAATTGTTGTGATAATGGAAACTATAGTAACCTAGTGATGTAGCAGGAGGTGTTTAAATTATAAATAGAGTAGTCATCAATTTGGATAGATTATTATGTATCCTATGGCCGTGGGTCGTAAAGGCTTATTAAAGCAAATTTTTTTACGTATGGATAAGATCACAATACAAGTATAGGTCATTTTATCATCATTCTTGTAAAAGTGAAAGTATTATGTCCCTCAACTGTCCGGGTAATAAAGTCCTTGCTACAAGGGACAAAATGGATTTTCGATAGGCTCCCATGATCTCATTTTTTACTGAAACTTTTGGAAACTTTTTCATAAGAATGATAAAATGGAATGATAGATAAACTTATGAGTTTATTCATAATACAATTTCTATTCCAATCGGTGCCTAGGAGAAAAGGGTATGCCACAATAACCTCAAACAGGGGAGATCGGGACACTGGGTAGACAAAAAAATCCACAAAAAAATGAAATACAAATTTGTATATTTTTTTTCCAGTTGGATTATATTTTCTTTTAAATGGGAGGCTTTCATTCATCCCATTTGGATTAGGAATGGAAAAGTTATCTTTATTTTTTGTAGAGCGGGCAATCCTAGCAACTTCTTGAAATAAATTTGCTTCTTTCACTTCGAATGTTATAACTTTCAATCCATACGGTCAAACATCACAAATTTTTTATCACGTCATCCAAGACAAGTGTAGAACAAGATTCTTTGGTTCGATTCCAAAAAAAAATTGGAAAATTTAATTCATAGGTGAACATAGCAAAAGTGGTGGTTTAGGATGGTTTGGGCCAAAAAATGGACTTTGGACTTTAGGGCTTCACCAAAAATAAAATAGAACACTCTTTTACCTACCATCTAAGCATACAAGCTTCTTCTATACTATTACAAAAAGGTCCAATAGATTACAAAAATTGACAAAGGCAAAGCAACAATACACGAGGTGGAAAGAAAACAATAAATGTACATATTTTATAAATCCGTTGAAGTACATGGGAAACTAATAAAGGCTTTACATAATTACATACGTTCGCTTTGTACAACTTCCGGTATTTTATTCTATACATCTATCTCGTTATACACAATCTAGTCTACTTCTTCGATTACAACGCCGCGTGCTATGCTACTTCTCAAAAATTGCTACAGTTCTTGTTGCGTTTCCAAAGTCCTCAGAAGCTGAAGTGCGTCTATATCGTATCTATCATGTAAGTGGGAAAAAATGTCATTCACAAGGGCTGGCTTATGGAAGGTATTGTCTTTTGTGTACGCCATTTGTTCGTCAAAGCTCAATTCACCCTCAAATCCGACCGGCTGGCCTTGAGAGTTAAACATGATGCGTTGTGGATGTGGTGCAATTGAAGCTACAGAGTTGTTTGGTTTCATATAATTGAGAAGCCATATCCACATATGTGTATATGTGGCATGTTTTGTTTTGTATTTAACATATTTATATTGTGTATAATAGATGGAATTTATATATTGTAATAGATGGCATAGGTTTGAATTTTGTTGGTTTGGATTTATAGTTTGGTATTGCTTGTATGTTTTGAAATATATGTCTTGTTTTTATAAAACAAGAACATTCAAATTCAATTTTAATGTATTTCTTTATGTACTTTTGAGTTTAATTTTTTCTCTTTTTTCTATCATTTTACTTTATTTTTCGAGAGCATCTATGTTATAACATCTATGAACATTAAATTTGAAAGTGTGATGCAATTGAAAAAATGAGTAGTGTGTATAACCACTTTGTTTTTGATAGCCATGTTAAGCACTTGTCACATTCCAGATACTTAGGGGGCTATTTGGTTGTTACAACTTTTCTAGTTGCCTGCATAAGTCATTAAGCAGCACCAAGTCATGCATGTCTCTTAGTCGCTCATACGAATTGAATGGAAATCAAACTCGGATTGCCTAAATGAGATAAATAACCCCTTACAACCAACTGCAGAGCTCATGACTTGGTGTTCCATATGGCATGATCTCTATATATATTAATGAAAATATTGATCTCCAAATTTCAACTCATATTGACTAAAGACTCTGTGTGTCAATACACTCTCATTTTCATGGAAATTGCACTCAAAAACTAATAATTATATTATTTGTCAACCTCAATTATCTATAGAAATTCTATTTGTATTGATATTAAAATCGACAATATTATTTTGGGAGGCTCCAATACTCCCAAAATTTTGAGTATGATGTTAAAATGAGAAAATAGGAATTAGTAAAATGTACATGTGATTCAACCATTGGATCTTCCATTCCACTCTCATTAGAATGTATCGTAAAATTTTCAATTAAACATTCACTTCATTTTAGTGATTGTTTGAAATTAAAAAAAGATATGTTTTTGCAGTTTCTTGAACAAAACTTGGAAGACTTTGAATTCTCCTAACTAAATTATTTTTAGTATACAGATTCAAGTTTTTTTATTTTTTTATTTTTTATATTGTTGGATTAGTTGTAAAATTGATGATTTAATATTTTAAAATTTTATATTATTGAATTATTTGTAGAATTGAGTTTAAAATCTATAAAATACAAAAGTTCAAAAATAAGTTATTTTCATTTTTTAAAGAATCATTAATAAGTATGAGGAGTTATGAGAGAAAATTAAAAAATAAATTATAAAGAATTCTAATATGGGGTTGAAAATGTCAATTTCAATGGTGACAATATTTTGCAATTTAACTAAACTAACTATTTATTTGTGTAATTGTATTCCTAAAAATGTAATAATTAAATTTAATATTATACATCATATATTATTTTTTCTAAAGATACAATAAATGCTTGCACTCATCACTTTTTTATATTTGTAGTCAACAAAATTACAAATGATATAAAAGCTCTACTTGTAGATACTAATTTATTTTATGAAAGATCCAAAAAAATTTATCAATTTTTTTCATCCAATATGTTGTTTTGTGTTTTGTGTTTAGGACATCTAAACATTTATTTTAGGGTCTAGTGAAAAAACTTATCTCTAGAGAGCTAATATATTCTTTTACCTCCAACAAAACATTTAAAAACATTTAGAAAATCACAATAAAATTTGACATCATACGAAACTACATGAAAAAATCCATTAATTTTCAAAACTTTGAACCTGTAGGAATTAAGGTGACTAAATTAATAACCTTATCAACTTTGTGGCACCATGGGTATGAAAGACAAAATGAATTAGATAGTAAAAATATAAATTTAAGTACTATAGTTGCAAAAACTGAGGGTGCAATGAACTAGCAATAAAATTTCAGTAGACAATGGTAGTTGTAGACAATAAGTATAAACTAGAAGAATCCAAAATCCATTTGAAGCATACTAATTAGCTTTATCAAAATCTACTTTAGGTCCTCAATATTTTTACTTGGATTAAATTGAAATAAATGTCTCTAAAAATTATCTTTTTATTTAGCCAATACCTCCCAAAAATTATTAATGAATGCATTCATTATCCAAAACAATCTCCAACTCACCTTCTTGTTGTCTTTATATTAATCACCATTTTGAATATTTTTCAAAATTTGGTGTCTTTGGGGATTAACCATCTATATTGGTTTTACCTTTTTGTCTATCAATTATTGTGTCACTACAAAAAAATGGGTATTTTATGACTGCAAAAATATGACTGAGGATGACTGGCAACTAGTTGCAGTCATATTCTTGAAGGCCAACACCTTGGGGAGAAATATGACTACAAAATATGACTGCCAGTCATTTTTGGGCCTTACACTTTACAAGTGTACACTATACGACCATTAGAAACACCAAAGTACTTCATAGGGAACGTAGGGAACATGTTTGGGGAACATTGAGTCATATTCCCAGTCGTATTTCTATGGTAGTGACATTTTTTTTGTTTTGGGCAATCCAAGAAAATTACAAGCAATTCCAAAAAAAATATGGGCAAACCATTGTTTAGGATTTTGAAATCCTACTCACCTATTTTTTAGGATTTGGAAACCTAGTCACCACTTTTTTAGGGTTTTAAAACCCTAGACGCCACTTTTTAGGGTTTTGAAACCCTAGCCGCTACTTTTCAGGGTCTTGAAACCCTAGTCGCCACTTCTTTTGGCCCTTCTTTCTTGCCTTTTGTTGTCTCTTAGTTCGTACTTGTTATTGCTTCTTAGTTGTTGCCTTTTGTTGCATCTTAACTCTTGTTTCTTGTCCCTATTAGTTCTAATCATGCTTCTTGTTTCTTGTTATTGTATCTAAGTTCTTTCTTTCTCTAGCATTTTAACTCTTTCTTCTTCTTAGTTCTTGTTTTTAGTTTCCTCTTGTTGCTTTTAAATTCTTGCTTCTTATTTCTTCTTGTTGCATCTTAACTCTTGTTTCTTGTAGTTTTTTGTAGTTTTTTGTAGTTTTTTGTACTTTCTTGTTGTGTCTTGTTGTGTCTTATTGAGTCTTAGTTGTTACTTCTTGTTTCTTGTTGCATCTTAATTCTTGCTTTAAGTTATTATTTATCTCTAAGTACTTGTCCCTTTTTTCTTCTTGTTTTCTCCATCACCATTCTTATTCTTCCTACCCTAAACTTGAGCTACATATTTTGTGTTGTTGTAAGCCTTTGAAGGTTGAGCTTTGTTGTTCATTCACTAAAAATTAACCTCCCATTTCTTTAATTGTATACGCAGGCACCAAAAGTTCAAACAAAGTCATTGGAGGCTACTTGCAACCCAAAGTCATTGGAGGCGTGATGGACTTTGGGAAGGGATGTGTAGTCACCACGGTTGAAGGTGAAGGTCGGATTGGTGGAAGTGGAGGATTCCATTTCGGAATGCGTGGATCGGTGAATCACTGGCATCGACTGTAGTGCCGGCGTGAAAAGGATAAGGCGTAAGGGGATGGGAAGCAGAGTTTGTGCATCCAATTTGTGCACTCTCGCCATGCAAGATTCACACAAGCGCGATGGAAACGGAACAACTAGCAACGGGAGCGGAAAACCATTTGTCGATAAGATCTGTCGGTAGGGACGCCATTGCAGGATCTTAGTCAATAGACTGCAGACTTGGATTTTTTGCGCCTGCACATGATAATTCGAGGTGTTGTTACGTGAAGGTCAGATTTGACATAAATTATGTTGTTTGTTTAAAATGCCATATGGGATCTAGTGATTGGTGCACAGTGACGTGGACTTGTCAAAATATAACGTCAAAATTTCATTTCAACATCTCTTTGCCAAATTTGACCTTCACATATAGTATTGCATTTAAGGAGAAATGCACTTGGATTGCCTTTGCGGTTCTAAATTTTTTTGGGTGACATCTCAACTCATGATCAACAAGTAGTAGAAAAGTGGTTGAAAGCTCTACCTTCTCTCTACATGTACTAGAAATGAGAGCAAATGTAGAAACTATCAACAAAAAATGATTGGATAAAGGGATTAGAAGCTATTCCCGTGGCAAATGTCTGACGCCAAACTTAGAGGGATGATTAGACTATGGCCATGATTATAACTGTGTATCACAAAAAAAAAATTGTTGGCTAGAAAACCTTGTGAAATCTAGCAAATATTGAAGGTGGAAGAATTTTTTTGGTGAGGATACAAAAAAAGTGAGTCATGTGGCAAGTTGTAGAGATTTTTTTAGCTCCTAAACTTTTGTGCTTGTTACTTTTCCTTTTGAAAGGCTTTTTAACTTAAGGGTATGCTTTTAGAGCATGTATGTCTTCTTCCAAAGGGTTGCCTCAAATACCAATTTCGGGGGCCCCTATCCCTTACTAATCAACACACATAATTACAAAAGTAATCAATTTATGGAATTACGGAATTATAGACTCACAGAATTGAGTTGTGGACTCATAGAATTGAATTATGGATTCACAGAATTGAGTTATAGACTCATGGAATTCCAAGCTCTTACTTCTTGTCTAGGCTCTCTATGGAAGACTTGCCAAAGGAGGAAAAATAAGGGAGATATATTCCAATCCAATCAATTCATTCACCTATGGTAAATGAGGTGTCACAACTATTATGCTACACTATAGGGGGGCTTTAAATTGATACACCCACTAATCATTTTAGAAGGCCTTTCAAACCTTTCTTGAGGCTCAAAAATTAAAAGAACAAAGAGGATGTTCTTACTAATAAATTTTATTGTTAGTTGTGAATCTATAGTAGTTGAACACCACAATAGAGCATTAATTGCAACATAACTAACACTTTAAAGTTGTAAATTAGTGCACTTTGTAGTAGAGATCTAAAGTGGGTGCACTCATCATTTCCACAAATACCAAGTGAGCAAACTAAATACTACAAAATGTGTGGAATTTAAAAAAAAAACTATAATTGTACAAATTCCAAGATTACAGTGTTAGAGGTTAGGACAAAAACGCTTTTTTTCAACTCTATCAAGCAAGGTCAATAGACTTTGACACTTCTTCTAATGAGATTTTTGAACCAAACATAGTTTTTGTTATAATTGTACACTATATCATGCTAGTTAACTATATGCCAAATTTTATAAGTCAAAGAGGTGTTTAGCACAAGTTGTCCAAACAAAACTTAAGCAACATCCCTTTAATCTAAACAAATAAATGACAAAATAAACTAATTCCCCCAAAGTGGATACATATCTACAATTTATATCATTGAAATTTTAAAAAGATCCATTAAAAATTGACTTCACAAGAGCCTACCTTCCAATTGTCCATTGAGAAGACTATTTCTTTTAGGCCTCAAATTACATATTGGTGTTAAGCAATCAAGCACAAGATCAAGCTACTACATTCATTTGTATCATTGGTCAAGGCACAATATTAGTGTCACCCCTATATTATTTGTGAAAAATGAAACTTTTTACATTTATTTTTACATGGATCAAAATTACATTAAATTATCTGGTTTTTATTTTCAAAAGATTTGTTTTGTATAAGGAAAAAATCCTTGAGGATTATTCCTTTAAAAATGTTTGTCAAACATTATTTTGTAGAAAAAATTTAAAGTTTTGGAAAAAGATGACAACCTTAACTACCAAGTATGTTATGTATAGAAGGAAGATTGTTAGCATTTAAATTTAAGATCTTGAGCCCATGAGCCTACAAGTGTAAGCACCTATATTATAGGTGCCTATTTTATAAACACCTTTTATGGTTATAGAGTATATGTATTAGAGGTATCTATATTTTAGATTCCTATGTTATAGGCACCTTTCAAGGATATAGGACACCTATGTTATAGATATGTATGTTATAGTCACCTTCAATGGTTATAAGGTACCTACTTACACCTAGACTCAAGTCTAGTAGGCTTGTATTTCTAGGCTAATATATTAGCATCGTCGTATACAAAAGTATTCTTTACTACAACATGTTGACTTGGTGTCCAACGCAGGTTCCAACTAATACATTGCATTTATCAAACCTATTGGCAAGTGAAAGAAGATTCTATTGCATGCATTATTGAATCCCATATAAATAAGCCATGATGTTTTGACCATTAAATGATTGGGGTGATTTTCAAGAAAAATTGTCATTTTTGAGTGTATTGTCCAAAATTGAAAGCATTACAAAAAATTGAGTACATTTGTGACTGCAAATAATGACTTTACAACAATCATTTCAGACACTTTCAACCGCAAAATGACGTAAGGGTCCTAAAGTCATTGTGGCCAAGTCATTTATGGAAATGATTGTTGGCGTATTATCACCGTCTAGTTCTACCTCGAATGAAGAAATGAATGACAATGGGGTCGGTTGAAGTGATAAAGAAAAGAGGTTTAAAGAAATGCCATATAAAATGCTATATGAAATGCCACATGGAAAGCGGTTTTACTTTGCAAGTAACATGGACAACCATGTGGCCAATCATTTGCTAGTCTTTTCATAATCATTTAGAAGTTGTGAAAGTATAGTGCCGAAGGTCATACGGATTGACGTGTGGCAAGTCATTATAAAGTGACATGGATTCAAGGTTTAGTTCACTTTCAAAGGATATGAAAAATCTTTTTCTTGTCATTTCAATTTGAGGCAATGTGGCAAAAAGGATTATAATGAGAATTGCACAAGGAGTAGTCACATATGAGTACATTCAAAATTCCATGGCAATATACCATACACCACATACATTATATTTGGCATACATGTTGTATGGATACCAAAGCTACTTATTGTGTGAGTGTGAGAAGTGGGGTAGTAGGAGGCAAGACAAATGATGTGGGATACGTAAAATGCAGGAATTGTATTACAAGTAATATTTTAGACCCCATTGAAGCATAGTAGATTAATTTATTTTCTTAAACTTTTAACTAATATAAGTTGGAAAATCAGTCTCAAATTCATCTCCAAAAATTTGTTTTGGATTTTGAACCTCAAATCAAAAGTTACAAACAAATTTTCTAAAGGGATTGGAAAATATTAGCATAGGAAGAGTACTAAGGTCACCTAGTCGACTTTTCCAAAACATGGGCGTATGTAGTTGTCCTAGGTCTCTTCACTTCACGCAAGAAGAGTGTAACAATGATTGCACAAGATGTTTGCAAATCACACAATAAATCACAGTGCACAAGGCACCAAAGCAATAGTAGAGTGGGTGAACAATAGTCTTAGACTTCTGAGTAGTCATTTGGTAGTCATAAAAAGTCATTATGTAGTTGCAATGGAGTGGCAACGTTGTCTTCTACATAAGGGAGAAATGGGACTTAACAACTATCATTGGCCTCATTTGAATACCTTAGTAAATGTTTGTTGAGACCCCTAGTAATTCAAATGTAAATCATATGAAGTATTCAAAAATAGTGTAATGACAATGGTACAAATTTTCAAAAGTCATTGCTGGCATACTAGTAGGAGTTTAAATAAACCATATACAATGATCCTGAGGAAGAAAACAATATATACCAACAAAAAATAAAGGCCATTGGCAAATGGCAATGCATGCTTTGGGAAAAAAAAAAATTCTTCTATTGGAAATTTTTATTTTAATAAAAAGATAAACAAGGAGTAGAAAAATTGGAAAGATTAAAAGAGAGCTTATTAGCTTAGAAAGAATAATAGAGTATAAATGCTAAAAAATCCTAAAATGCTTGTGCTGTTGTAGTCTTCATGGTTTTAGGTGAAGGTTGGATTGGTGGAAATGGAGGAGGAAGTAGAGGATTCTGCGTTGCCCATCTTAGGATGCGTAGATCAATGGATCACTAGCATCAACAGTGCCAGCATGATAAGTAAAAAAGGACAATGAACCAGAGGAGCAAGTCCCCGGCGGCAATATTTAGATTAATAGACAACAATTTTCAAATTTTTTGGGCTTTCTAATAACAAAATCAAGCAAGGCTAGCACATGATTAGTAACAACCAACATCCAACAGCAGCTTAAGATTAATCAAACGAGCCCACTTTGGGAGGGACCAGACTCTATTTTTCATAAGATGAATCCATTTGCCAAAGAAGTCAGTCTGGAGCCAAGTTTTATTGAACCTTCAAAAAATGATCATACCTTCAATTGCTTAAGTACTACTGTAAGTTAAATTCCCAAAACACTTGTGGGCTGGTGTACTAATAAGTATGACAAATTGGCCATAGACTCACTCACAAGGAATGAGGATCCTCCTAGCATCCTACCATTCTCCAATGAATGTTATTCATAAATTCCATTCCATTGTGTCATGCTGATTTGTGTGTTGTTGAACTGGTTTTTTCTCTGTCTTGTGAGTGAATTATATGTAATTTACTCCCTCCATTTGGAAATAGTGTACCGGTATCCACTCTCATCACTATTTCCAAACAAAGGTAGTATTAGAAATGGGAAATGAAAGATAAAACTCATTGCAAAAAGGAGAGTACAACAAGGAGTGTTTCACCTCAAGATTCTAGATTAGACTGATCACAAATTGAATGCAATACAATTGGAGAACAGGAGGAAGAAATTTCTACCTAACAATAAGATTTAATTTAGCTCCACTGAAGAAAAATAAATAAATCGTTAAAGAACATTTTGAGGTCTTGGGAAGATTGTCCAAAATTGGATTTCAGAATCTTTTCAAACATTAAATGAAATTCAACTAGTCTGCAGGATTGTGAGTTTCTTTGAGTTCCCAGACTATGGAACTTGGCCACAGTAGCAAGGTGACATGGTAGAGGGACTGCCACGTCAAATAATTAAAAATAAAATTAAAAAAATTAATAAATTAATAAAAATATTTAAATTATCTATTTTTAATTTATTTAATTTATTTAGACCAGCATCAAAAATGGGCTTGAAATAGCCCTTTAATACCTTCCAAAACACCTAATAATAGGTACCTTATAGCTATCCTCGTCTCAAAGATAAACTGAATATTTTAGAGGATTAAGGTTCTTTTAGCCAATCTTAAGGTTATTCCACCTAAAAGAGTCTAAATATGCATGTATGCATGTTCAATATTATATAGTTGGCTCAATTTTTGTTGAAGATTGTTGACAATGAAAGATCATTTCAATGTATCTTAGGATGGATTTTTTGGACATTGTATAAATAAATTATGAACTTTCAAAGCATTGCTTACAATTTTACGATTTCACCTAAAATTGACTCTAGGCTCTCATGTTCATATTGTATACTCTTTCTATCCCAAAAATTTAGTATTGTCCTATCCTCTCTTGGTGGTATGTATGTTTAATGGACAATAATTTTGGGACATAGGGAGTATATTTTTAGAAGAAATTATAGAGGTAGATATTGGGCAAGTAATGCAATTAGTTGTAATTAAGTTAATGCTATGGCAAGCAAACGCATGGAAAAGAATCCAAAACCTGATATTCAAATCCAAGTGGCTACATTGATCAAAGATAACATTTTCTAGAACTATAATTGTAGAAAAAACTTTAATTTTTCTAAAAAAATTTAGATTCTAATAGTAAAACAAATTTATTTTTGGCATCCTAACTCTCTAATTTAAAAATACAAAAAAAAAAAAAATGACCAATAGTACATAACTTCATTAACCCCTAAAGGACTAAATAATGTTTATTTTGTCAACATAGCAATTTTGGGCAACTCACTAAAAAAGGAATTTTTATTTATTTTTTTTAAATTTTTCACACAACATATTATCAAATATCAACTTAAAGGTGAAATAATTTTCATAACTTTTGACTATATGGTTAAAAAAATATTGCATGATATGTAGTTTTCATTGTTTGGTGGGCAGTGCAAGCTACTTATAATTTTTTTCTAAAAGTCACTTTTTAAAACTATCAAAATTTGAAATTGATTTTCTAAAATTTATATATGCATGGAAAGCTTTGAATCATCCTTTTTGTATAATAAGTTTGTTCTAAGGTAGACAATCAAGTAGGAAATCTTTGCTAATAGTTTCAATCTCTAAAACAAGTGGCAAAACTCTAAAACACACAATCACTCATTTTTCTTGACTCATCCAAGACATTTATATACAATACACAAAAACCAATTTGGCTATACATATAATTGTATTTAATCAAATTCATTGGATGAAAAAATCACCAACTCCAAATCCATTATCAAATTCCACACACTCATTCTCATACAGTAACACAAATCATATAATATAAAAAACAAAGAAATTACATAGCCACTTGGGATTGGGACTTGCACTTGCCATTTACAAAGTGGGTGAAAATCAAATCAAACTTCTCAAACTAATAGGCACTCAGCCACTCACAAGCGGTTACCTACCCACTTCCTAACTAGGCAATCAAACTACAAAATTAAAACTACTTAATTTGAACTACCTCCACCAACTGATTGTCTAATTGACAATCACTTTCAAATTGGCTTGAATACCTATCACAATCTAGTCTAGACCACATAATCTCCAATTTGGTATAGCTACCACATCATCCCATAGATTCCCAAAAGAAACACAACAAAACCAACATCCAAATTGGTCAATAAGGACCCCCAAACTACCAATTGAAATACAAAACTATAAAACAATATGTCAATATGAAATGAAAATACACTAAGACACACACAAGAAACCAAAATTTAAACACCAATTAGGCTATCTACACTTATTTTAGGTTTGAGTACTTTGAACTTTAGAGCAATTTTGGGCCTAAAAACTAGGGATTAAATCCATCCATTGTTCTATGTTTTTACATGAAATAGAATTCCTATTACATTTGTACAGCTATAAAATTTCTAAACTTCATAGTATTTTATCATTTCTATATCATACATATTATAATATATTGATATTATAAAAAAATAATGTAAAATGTAAGAACTCAATCATGACTTGCATCACTTTTGAAATTTCCAATTGAAAAAGATGGTACTCCAAACTTGACAAAATGAATTTGTAACTTATGAAAATAAACAATCCAAAGTATGTCAAGAACTACAATCTACGTGATGGTAACTTCCTCCGCAGTAAGCCTGAATTTCTACAAGATCTTATCTTGCGATCAATGTCCTTCAATTCTATTTGTAAAGGTTCTTTGCTCTCAACCTTAACCAATTCTTCAATGGCGTCAAGGTTGACAATCAATTGTTGCAATGGTTCTTGGTTTAGTAAAGTTTGGAGGTATCCTTCAAAATCTATCTGGAGCTCATTTCGATTGGCAATGCGTAGTGCAGCCAATGCTAATTGTCCAGGAGGGTAATAAAGGGATGCATTTGTAAGCATCATCTTATCCACACCAAAAATAGATGCTCTTTGTAACCCTTCTATAGATTGTAAGCCAATAGAATCCATTTTTTGTACAAAGGACTCTAAATAGTAAATAAAGCCTTGTAGAGCACTATAAGGGGTATGCACCATAAGTTCAAGTTCTATGCTTTCAAGCACAAGCATCTCATACTTATCAATAAATTCAAGGTCTTCTCCACGACCTCTTGCAAATTCTTTAATAGACACAAAGTTTTCTTCTACTTTGCAAGCCACGTATATACATGTGAACATGATTTTGTGGGGATCATGCTCCATGACAGACCATTTTTGATAAAATTTCTTGAAGTACATAATAGTTGTTGCTTGAATTTTGTTGGGAAGTTGAAAAGATGCACAAACTTGTTGAATTTTTTCCTCATAATACCTTCGAAGAAGAAGCTCTTCTTTAATAGATAGATGCATGGGTAAAGGCCCTTCCCTTCTATTTGCAAGTGAAATGTCACTAGGATAGCTCAAGCTTCCATCGTCTTCCATTTTTATTTTACTTGAGCCATACTTTTGTAGAGCATCCATTGCCCGTTGGTTTGAAGCTTGGTACTTCCTATTCAAGTTATAAGAATTAATGATCCAATGCATCTTAATTGTATCTATTTTTTCCATTATATCACTTAGTATAATCTTGTTTGTTGCAATAGTGTGATTTGATTAAAAGGCTCAATCTCAAAGTTTAAAAGTACAATTTTGGACAAAATTCCTTTCTATATATTTTTTGTAAATATCTCCCTTGCTATTATTCACAAATCAATTGTGACATAAAACTATATAGTACTTCTATGGTTCTATTTTACTCCCTTCTTAAAATTATAACTTTTATTTATATGTAATTCCATTTTTAAAGTAAAATAAAAGCAAAAGATAAAGTAAAAGATAATACTAAGGAAAAAATAAATGATAAAATAAATAACAAAGTAAAAAAGACTAATTGAAAGATAAAATAAAAGTTAAAGAGGTAGGAATGTAAATAATTAATAAGTGTTGAATGACTACCATCACATGATATTGTTGAAATGATTCCAGATCACAATAGACTATAGACATCTTCATGCCAGCAACAACAAGACATGTGGGCCCTAATAAAAAAATCACCTATAGAATCATATACGGATTATCAAAGAAAGTTGTTAAAATTTCTATTTAGAGTAAAAAATAGAAAAAATCAATACTGAGTACTTGAAAAAATGGTTCAATATGGGGAATTAAAGGGAAACAACTGGTAAAATTCAAATTACCTCTCGAATGCTCTTACCAAATAAATTTCATATCATACAAATAAAAAAGAGGTCCTCCATCTTATTCAATAAGATGGAGTCAAGCTTACACTATAATTGCACTTTCTGTGATGCAAAAATGTACGGAATTGGATCACATTTGACTTGAGAGTCACATTGTTTTGTCTATGGTGACCTACTTCACAGCCATACAGCACCACGGTGTTGTGATGGCTGTGTTATTGCAATTGTGGATAGATAATGTTATTAAGCGAGATTGCGTAGTTTCTTAATCCTTGACTTATTTTATTTGAAGCTTTCCAGCAGAATTGAGTTTTTAGAGGAAGTTGGAATGCTTTATGGAGCTCCGGGTGCATAATTGTCATAGGGCAGGGGAGCCTTTGGTAGAGCTGAAGGCTGTGTCACTGGAAAACGAAATCTTCTCTTCCTCACGGTTTCTTAATTGCGTTTTGGATTGCCTTACACTACGGGTTTTTTGTTTTTCTTTGCAAAATCTCTGTTCTGAAGCTGTAAATGCTCATAGGAAGATTGCGAAACGTTCAAATGGTTAGTGACTTAGTAAGCGGAGAATGAGAATGTTTTGCTATCTTGTGATTTTGGTTGAAGGATTTTTGGTGAGTAGAAGTTGGCAGGGTTGGCTTATGGCTGGTGGCAACTGGCGTCGCCTTATATTAGTATTAGGGAAATTACATTGCCTGCCCGGTGCCAAGATTAGTTTTATATCACTTGACGCAATGAAAGGTGAACTAAAAATCAACGAGTTGAATGATGACGGAGAATTTGAAGCATTGGATAATGTGTCACTGAATCTGAAAATTTGATCATGATTGGGACGACAAACCTCAACCGTGAAGGGTTCTAGGTGGAGGCGTTGAACGTGAATGATGAAATGATAAATCTAACGTCAGGGTGTTAAGGCAGAAAGGAAATTAGAGACCAAGAAGTAGGTGAAAGTAGATTACTTTTCAGTGTGAACAAGCGATAGTGTCAATTGTTAACAGAGACATACAGTAATAACTTGATTCTACTGTTGATCTCTTGAAGCGTTGGGTTGGTCAAGGTGAACCTAGGGGTGAAGATTTTTGACAATTGTGTGTTATCACAATGATGAAGAGCTTGAAGAATATACTTTGGTATCTCTCACCCAAAGAGAATGAAGGTTCGTATTTTTCCTACTACTATGAAATGGTTGAGTTGAATGTGTTTTCACTACACTTAGATTGCATCGTGCATAAGATTGTAAATGCCCTTTGTCATATGGAAAGAATTTGAATCATGTAATATAAAGCTTAGATGGTCAGAAAACACTTCAATGCACAGTCTTGATAAAGTAATTAAATGTGCTCATCAGGAGAATCAAGCAACCAAAATTAGGATAATGGGGATCCCACTTACAAGGCTCAGCAAGGGCCCATTAGCAAACGCTATATGTAAGCAAGTTTACAATCTTATGCACGTTAGGTCTGTTTTGGGTTTAGGGTTTAGGGTTTAGGGTTTAGGGTTTAGGGTTTGAAAAGACTCTAAAACCAAATTTTGGACAATCTTCCCAAGACCTCAAAATGTTCTTTAACGATTTATTTATTTTTCTTCAGTGGAGCTAAATTAAATCTTATTGTTAGGTAGAAATTTCTTCCTCCTGTTCTCCAATTGTATTGCATTCAATTTGTGATCAGTCTAATCTAGAATCTTGAGGTGAAACACTCCTTGTTGTACTCTCCTTTTTGCAATGAGTTTTATCTTTCATTTCCCATTTCTAATACTACCTTTGTTTGGAAATAGTGATGAGAGTGGATACCGGTACACTATTTCCAAATGGAGGGAGTAAATTACATATAATTCACTCACAAGACAGAGAAAAAACCAGTTCAACAACACACAAATCAGCATGACACAATGGAATGGAATTTATGAATAACATTCATTGGAGAATGGTAGGATGCTAGGAGGATCCTCATTCCTTGTGAGTGAGTCTATGGCCAATTTGTCATACTTATTAGTACACCAGCCCACAAGTGTTTTGGGAATTTAACTTACAGTAGTACTTAAGCAATTGAAGGTATGATCATTTTTTGAAGGTTCAATAAAACTTGGCTCCAGACTGACTTCTTTGGCAAATGGATTCATCTTATGAAAAATAGAGTCTGGTCCCTCCCAAAGTGGGCTCGTTTGATTAATCTTAAGCTGCTGTTGGATGTTGGTTGTTACTAATCATGTGCTAGCCTTGCTTGATTTTGTTATTAGAAAGCCCAAAAAATTTGAAAATTGTTGTCTATTAATCTAAATATTGCCGCCGGGGACTTGCTCCTCTGGTTCATTGTCCTTTTTTACTTATCATGCTGGCACTGTTGATGCTAGTGATCCATTGATCTACGCATCCTAAGATGGGCAACGCAGAATCCTCTACTTCCTCCTCCATTTCCACCAATCCAACCTTCACCTAAAACCATGAAGACTACAACAGCACAAGCATTTTAGGATTTTTTAGCATTTATACTCTATTATTCTTTCTAAGCTAATAAGCTCTCTTTTAATCTTTCCAATTTTTCTACTCCTTGTTTATCTTTTTATTAAAATAAAAATTTCCAATAGAAGAATTTTTTTTTTTCCCAAAGCATGCATTGCCATTTGCCAATGGCCTTTACTCTTTGTTGGTATATATTGTTTTCTTCCTCAGGATCATTGTATATGGTTTATTTAAACTCCTACTAGTATGCCAGCAATGACTTTTGAAAATTTGTACCATTGTCATTACACTATTTTTGAATACTTCATATGATTTACATTTGAATTACTAGGGGTCTCAACAAACATTTACTAAGGTATTCAAATGAGGCCAATGATAGTTGTTAAGTCCCATTTCTCCCTTATGTAGAAGACAACGTTGCCACTCCATTGCAACTACATAATGACTTTTTATGACTACCAAATGACTACTCAGAAGTCTAAGACTATTGTTCACCCACTCTACTATTGCTTTGGTGCCTTGTGCACTGTGATTTATTGTGTGATTTGCAAACATCTTGTGCAATCATTGTTACACTCTTCTTGCGTGAAGTGAAGAGACCTAGGACAACTACATACGCCCATGTTTTGGAAAAGTCGACTAGGTGACCTTAGTACTCTTCCTATGCTAATATTTTCCAATCCCTTTAGAAAATTTGTTTGTAACTTTTGATTTGAGGTTCAAAATCCAAAACAAATTTTTGGAGATGAATTTGAGACTGATTTTCCAACTTATATTAGTTAAAAGTTTAAGAAAATAAATTAATCTACTATGCTTCAATGGGGTCTAAAATATTACTTGTAATACAATTCCTGCATTTTACGTATCCCACATCATTTGTCTTGCCTCCTACTACCCCACTTCTCACACTCACACAATAAGTAGCTTTGGTATCCATACAACATGTATGCCAAATATAATGTATGTGGTGTATGGTATATTGCCATGGAATTTTGAATGTACTCATATGTGACTACTCCTTGTGCAATTCTCATTATAATCCTTTTTGCCACATTGCCTCAAATTGAAATGACAAGAAAAAGATTTTTCATATCCTTTGAAAGTGAACTAAACCTTGAATCCATGTCACTTTATAATGACTTGCCACACGTCAATCCGTATGACCTTCGGCACTATACTTTCACAACTTCTAAATGATTATGAAAAGACTAGCAAATGATTGGCCACATGGTTGTCCATGTTACTTGCAAAGTAAAACCGCTTTCCATGTGGCATTTCATATAGCATTTTATATGGCATTTCTTTAAACCTCTTTTCTTTATCACTTCAACCGACCCCATTGTCATTCATTTCTTCATTCGAGGTAGAACTAGACGGTGATAATACGCCAACAATCATTTCCATAAATGACTTGGCCACAATGACTTTAGGACCCTTACGTCATTTTGCGGTTGAAAGTGTCTGAAATGATTGTTGTAAAGTCATTATTTGCAGTCACAAATGTACTCAATTTTTTGTAATGCTTTCAATTTTGGACAATACACTCAAAAATGACAATTTTTCTTGAAAATCACCCCAATCATTTAATGGTCAAAACATCATGGCTTATTTATATGGGATTCAATAATGCATGCAATAGAATCTTCTTTCACTTGCCAATAGGTTTGATAAATGCAATGTATTAGTTGGAACCTGCGTTGGACACCAAGTCAACATGTTGTAGTAAAGAATACTTTTGTATACGACGATGCTAATATATTAGCCTAGAAATACAAGCCTACTAGACTTGAGTCTAGGTGTAAGTAGGTACCTTATAACCATTGAAGGTGACTATAACATACATATCTATAACATAGGTGTCCTATATCCTTGAAAGGTGCCTATAACATAGGAATCTAAAATATAGATACCTCTAATACATATACTCTATAACCATAAAAGGTGTTTATAAAATAGGCACCTATAATATAGGTGCTTACACTTGTAGGCTCATGGGCTCAAGATCTTAAATTTAAATGCTAACAATCTTCCTTCTATACATAACATACTTGGTAGTTAAGGTTGTCATCTTTTTCCAAAACTTTAAATTTTTTCTACAAAATAATGTTTGACAAACATTTTTAAAGGAATAATCCTCAAGGATTTTTTCCTTATACAAAACAAATCTTTTGAAAATAAAAACCAGATAATTTAATGTAATTTTGATCCATGTAAAAATAAATGTAAAAAGTTTCATTTTTCACAAATAATATAGGGGTGACACTAATATTGTGCCTTGACCAATGATACAAATGAATGTAGTAGCTTGATCTTGTGCTTGATTGCTTAACACCAATATGTAATTTGAGGCCTAAAAGAAATAGTCTTCTCAATGGACAATTGGAAGGTAGGCTCTTGTGAAGTCAATTTTTAATGGATCTTTTTAAAATTTCAATGATATAAATTGTAGATATGTATCCACTTTGGGGGAATTAGTTTATTTTGTCATTTATTTGTTTAGATTAAAGGGATGTTGCTTAAGTTTTGTTTGGACAACTTGTGCTAAACACCTCTTTGACTTATAAAATTTGGCATATAGTTAACTAGCATGATATAGTGTACAATTATAACAAAAACTATGTTTGGTTCAAAAATCTCATTAGAAGAAGTGTCAAAGTCTATTGACCTTGCTTGATAGAGTTGAAAAAAAGCGTTTTTGTCCTAACCTCTAACACTGTAATCTTGGAATTTGTACAATTATAGTTTTTTTTTTAAATTCCACACATTTTGTAGTATTTAGTTTGCTCACTTGGTATTTGTGGAAATGATGAGTGCACCCACTTTAGATCTCTACTACAAAGTGCACTAATTTACAACTTTAAAGTGTTAGTTATGTTGCAATTAATGCTCTATTGTGGTGTTCAACTACTATAGATTCACAACTAACAATAAAATTTATTAGTAAGAACATCCTCTTTGTTCTTTTAATTTTTGAGCCTCAAGAAAGGTTTGAAAGGCCTTCTAAAATGATTAGTGGGTGTATCAATTTAACCCCTAAAGGACCAAACACCGTTTTTTGACAACATAGCGTTTTTGGGCAGCTCACCATGAATGGAATTTTTATTTTTTTTCTTTTGAAATTTTCACACAAGATGTGCCCGAGGAGTAGCTTTAGGGCCCAACAATTTTCATAACTTTTGACCAATTTATTGCAGTTATGGTATGATATGCAGTTTTCATTGTTCGGCGGGCAGCTCGGGCAGCAAAAAAAACTTCTTTAAAAATCATTTTCTAGAGAAATAAAAATTTGAAATTGATTCTCTAGATTTATGTGCACAAGGAAAGCTTTTAATCATTCCACTTTGATTTATGAGATGAAAGTTATGAGGAATTTTAGTTGTGGGTAGTTTGCGGGTAGTTATAGAATCTCTATTCTAAAATAAACTTTGAAGTCCTTTATTTAACTCAATTTTCAATATTTTTGGAAAAAAATATAAACACAAGGTGTAGATTGTTTATTACAACATTACAATCGTTTGGATTGGCATTTTTCAATTCCATAATTAAATCCTTAACAATTTAGTGTTTTGAATCATTTTCTACTTCTTTCTACTTACTATTTTTTTCCTATATGTTGTACATTTCCAAATGATCTGAAATTTTTCAAGCATGTAGCTAACTTGCTTTGAAGAATGAATCCAAAGAGTTACCACCATTTTGGACATTTTTTCATACAAATGTGACCATGTGAAGTGCAGCTGCCCGGTTCTTCGCAGGGACAAAAAAAGGGTTTTTGTCACTTCAAATGCTAATTTCTTGCAATCTACACGGTGTAAATTTCTGAAATTTTTTCCACATCTTTTCAAACTAGTTTACTACAAGATCCTACGGTTACATGTGTCCAAAAATGTTTTTTTTTCCAAAATTTGGTACTTGTACTAGAAATGGCAGTTTGGGAGCGTTTTTTGTGAAAACATAGTCAAAAACCTTTAGGGGTTAAAGCCCCCCTATAGTGTAGCATAATAGTTGTGACACCTCATTTACCACAGGTGAATGAATTGATTGGATTGGAATATATCTCCCTTATTTTTCCTCCTTTGGCAAGTCTTCCATAGAGAGCCTAGACAAGAAGTAAGAGCTTGGAATTCCATGAGTCTATAACTCAATTCTGTGAATCCATAATTCAATTCTATGAGTCCACAACTCAATTCTGTGAGTCTATAATTCCGTAATTCCATAAATTGATTACTTTTGTAATTATGTGTGTTGATTAGTAAGGGATAGGGGCCTCCGAAATTGGTATTTGAGGCAACCCTTTGGAAGAAGACATACATGCTCTAAAAGCATACCCTTAAGTTAAAAAGCCTTTCAAAAGGAAAAGTAACAAGCACAAAAGTTTAGGAGCTAAAAAAATCTCTACAACTTGCCACATGACTCACTTTTTTTGTATCCTCACCAAAAAAATTCTTCCACCTTCAATATTTGCTAGATTTCACAAGGTTTTCTAGCCAACAATTTTTTTTTTGTGATACACAGTTATAATCATGGCCATAGTCTAATCATCCCTCTAAGTTTGGCGTCAGACATTTGCCACGGGAATAGCTTCTAATCCCTTTATCCAATCATTTTTTGTTGATAGTTTCTACATTTGCTCTCATTTCTAGTACATGTAGAGAGAAGGTAGAGCTTTCAACCACTTTTCTACTACTTGTTGATCATGAGTTGAGATGTCACCCAAAAAAATTTAGAACCGCAAAGGCAATCCAAGTGCATTTCTCCTTAAATGCAATACTATATGTGAAGGTCAAATTTGGCAAAGAGATGTTGAAATGAAATTTTGACGTTATATTTTGACAAGTCCACGTCACTGTGCACCAATCACTAGATCCCATATAGCATTTTAAACAAACAACATAATTTATGTCAAATCTGACCTTCACGTAACAGCACCTCGAATTATCATGTGCAGGCGCAAAAAGTCCAAGTCTGCAGTCTATTGACTAAGATCCTGCAATGGCGTCCCTACCGACAGATCTTATCGACAAATGGTTTTCCGCTCCCGTTGCTAGTTGTTCCGTTTCCATCGCGCTTGTGTGAATCTTGCATGGCGAGAGTGCACAAATTGGATGCACAAACTCTGCTTCCCATCCCCTTACGCCTTATCCCTTTCACGCCGGCACTACAGTCGATGCCAGTGATTCACCGATCCACGCATTCCGAAATGGAATCCTCCACTTCCACCAATCCGACCTTCGCCTTCAACCGTGGTGACTACACGTCCCTTCCCGAAGTCCATCACGCCTTGAGACTCGCGGGTCTGGAATCCTCCAACCTCATCGTGGGCATCGATTTCACCAAGAGCAACGAGTGGACGGGGAAGCACTCGTTCGCTGGGCGCAGCTTGCACTCCGTGGTGGCAGGCACCCATTCTCCCAACCCGTACGAGCAAGCACTTCGGATCTTGGGCACCACTTTGTCCGGCCTCCTTCGATGACGACAATCTCATTCCGTGTTTTGGTTTTGAGGATGGGTCTTCTCATGATAGCCACGTCTTCAGCTTCTTCTCGGATCGTCGGCCGTGCGAGGGGTTCGAGGGAGCGTTGGAGAGGTATAGGGAGGTTGCGCCGAAGGTGAGGCTCGCGGGGCCGACGTCGTTCGTGCCGATTATCAAAGCCATGGTGGATATTGTGGAAGCGAGTGGGGGGCAGTACCATGTGCTGGTGATTGTTGCGGGTGAGTGCGGAAAACTGGAGCCCTAATTAGGGTCTGGGGAAGTCCAATTTCGTGATTCTAGGGTTGCAGATTGAATTTCAGACGTCTTGGAATGCATATTATATTTCAGAATGGTATACTTTCCACGATGAAGGCTTTGAATGCTGATGGGGATATGCATATGTCAGTCTGGATGTGGCCCCTGAAATGTGCAATTACACTCGTGTCCTATGTCCCCCAATTGGGTAATGGCACAGCTTTCAATGTGGAATGGGGATGTGCATATGTCAGTCTGGCTGTGGCGGCACTGAAATGTGCTATGTTACACTCGTTTTTCATCTCCCTTAAGTAGGCAAACTTTGTGGCATCCAAGTAGGTTGTCTTTCATTCCTACAAACATCAAGAAGGATCGCAGAAGTTGGTGATTGTTAGTGACGTGCCTCAGTCCACTTGGAGACTAATGTTAGCCTACTCATGTGAAATAGTGAAAAGCATCTCAACACTTTGGAATCTGCTTGGAGTTCATCCTATTGTTGCTGGTTCTCACCTTCCTTGAATGAAAATGGGCTATCCTCCTTTAAATCACTGTATAACATGATAATTCCCTTTTTGTGTCCTCAAAGTTTCTCTATTGCTAAATTGTTGTAATTGGCCACTGAAGTCTTCATCTAATTGATTATCTTCATTGCTTGTTGCCAACAGATGGACAGGTAACAAGAAGCGTCGACGTAGCAGACGGGGTTCTGAGTCCCCAAGAGCAGGCCACCGTGGACGCCATTGTGAACGCGAGCTCGTACGCTCTCTCCATCGTGCTGGTGAGAGTGGGCGATGGCCCCTGGGAAATGATGCACCACTTCGACGACAATTTACCCGCTCGCACCTTCGACAACTTTCAGTTCATCAACTTCATGGAGGTCATGCAGCGAGATGATCTTCCTCCCTTGCAGAAGGAGGCGCAGTTCGCCTTGGGCGCGCTCATGGAGATTCCGCATTAGTACCAAGCGTGTGTGAAGCTGGGACTATTGGGCACGCAACGAGGCTCCTCTACTGCTGTCATGCCGCTTCTCTCCCCACCCAATGTCTTGAAGATGGACGCCCATCGTCAGACTCAACATAATTCACAACAGTTTGACAACGAGTCCAGGTCTCAAATCACTGATGAAGTGGAGAGCCCGGATTGCTGCCCCGTTTGCTTGACCGAGAGGAGGAACATGGCCTTTGATTGTGGACATCAGACGTGCGAGAAATGTGCTCCAAATTTATCCATGTGTCCCTTGTGTAGAAAAGTCATTACGACGAAGATTCGTCTCTACTGAATCGGAGATGCCAGAGACGTTAGGGGTGTCACGGTTGTGCTTCAAGAAAGGAAGTGAATTGAGCAACGTGATTTAAAGTTTCTAGTAAGGGCCTGATTTCTACGTGTGATTTGAGAAGAGATTCTGGGACTTGAAGTCGCGAATGATTGGATTTGGAAACGAAAGAGTGAGTTGCGTGGTTGAAATCGTGAATGACACATTCATTGAGAAAAGCTACATCTACTGTGAATGTCTGGAAATTTAGGGAGGTTACTACTTGAAAAGCGGACTGATGTTGCAGTTACAAGATCACGTAGCGTAGTTGCTTGTTCTATTTAGTTTATGATATTCTACTTTGTAGGTTTAATGCTTCTCTCGATGTGCCACTTTTACAACCACTGCGACTCGCATGGCAAGCAGAGTTCTTGATATTTGTGAGTCGCTCAAAGTTCTAACAGGTGTAGCCAATCCTTTCCTACAAATGGAACAATGTGTTTTCTGGACTTGGAGGAGAGGCATTAATGCTCAATTAAGGCCGAGAACTTTCTTAGGATTTACGATATTCCACTCCTGAATGTTGGCCTGATGGATCTGGACAACGACTTGGTTTGCGAGCTGGACCACGGTGGGGTTCATTGTGCGCGACGAAGAGCCTCCTGTCATTGCTTTACTACTCTATGATACAATTGCGACTCTTGATCCTCTCTTTTGAATTTTCTTGCAGAAAAAAAATGAATTTTTATGGACCCCGCAGTTGGCAACTAGAGCATTCTACAATAGATCTCTTGTTCATCAATTCGAAGTGTGAAGTTCAGATATACAACTGGTAGACCTACTGTCCAGCTGAATATTTTAACTCTTGTTCATCAGTTCAGAGTAGTGGTTTTAAATACAACTGGTAGACCTAATGTCCAATTGAACTTATTTGAGCTCTTCTTCATCGATTCGAATTGGTTTGTGTCAAATATGCAACTGGTAGATGTAATGTCCAACTGAGCTCTGGCAGCACACTGGAATTACCCAATTTAGGCCTCATTTAGACCCACAGGCTTTATACCACACAAGTTAGTCAATTTCGTTGCATTAGCTTGTTTCATGGCGCCAACATTGTCACATTCAAAAATGCTCAGAGCTCAAAAAAATTAGGACTGCTACCGATCTGAGCTACCAATCTCTTGAAACTGCGCTACTTCAAGGAATTTGAAGATTAAAATTTCCTCGATGGAATCATGATTGAAACTCTACGATTCCATTTGGTCGAATGTTGAGAGCTTATTAAGCTTCACTGTTAAGATCTCAAGCCTTCAAATCCTTCCAGAGACTCTTTTCTTTAACAGCTCTGAGCACATTGATAAGTTGAAGAAGATAGGACGTTAACAAGCTTGACTGACCGCACTTTCATATGACAAGATTTGGCTTCCAAAATCCTTCCAGTGCACGGGTACAATGAGAGATACTCCGCTCATAAATGTCTCCTGATGGACAACTGAACCTTGCTCAATGTATTCTCTTATCTCTGGTCGTTTTTCAACCTACATCTGAGAATTACTACTGCTATTCATAATAGCACTGCTGTGCACCATTTACCCGATTTCTGTGTCAATTGAGCATTGACAAAACACGGGATACTCAGCTAATCGACCTCAGTGTTGGCTTCAGAATTCAGAAATCTTTGATTCATTATGAAGTATCAACTCATTATCAAAAGAAGTACGCCAAAGTTACATGGTAGAACTTCACAGCAAAGACGACGCACTGGGTTACATCCGCCTCCATCTCCAGCACGTACAGTAAAGCTCTTGAAGCTAATAACCAGACCAGAGAACCAGCAGTTTGTTCAGACTTGGGCAGGACGTGTATAGGGTCTTGTGCTCGGCTCGTGATCAAACCCCACGAGAATCACACCACCTGGTTCCGAATTGTGAGCTTCATACCCAAATGAAAAAGAAGCACAACATTTCCTTACATACAAATGTAAGACCGAGGTCCTTGGGCGTCAATCCAATGCTCCACGTGCTGCAGAAACGTGCGATTCTTGGGTCTATCTTTGCGATACACGTAGTCCATGGTCTCCCTCACCGTGTAAGCGTCGATATGCGGCGCACTTGACAACCCCTGTTGCAACGCCGGGTACGCGAAGTAAGCCTCGCCCAGAATCTCAGAACTCGGCGAACAATCCTCCTCAGGAGTGGTCAATCCTGTCAACACCAAAGGGCGTCGCTGGTAATGGCCCTTGGACACGCCTTCGAGCTCGTCCAAGCGCTCCAACGCCGATTGGTCGACGGCGTACAGCTCGCCTTCCACTTGAAGCCCCGAGTTCGGCATGTTGAGCAGAAACGGGACCTGCAATCACACAATCTTGGATTATTAAATATCCCCAAGTTTCTACGAATTTGTGGGCGACAAACCTGAAGGAAATTTACGAACGGAAATGTAGTTATGTAGCCAGAGTTCCAGCAAAACTTTGTAGTAAATCGTGACAATTTTGGGTTAATAAACACCACCAGATTTCCACAAATTCATGGGCTAAAAGTCCATATGAAATTTACGGAAGAAAATGCAGTTACGTAGCGAGAGTTCAAGCCAAATTTTGTTGTAACTCGCCAGAGATTGTGATGTAGCCATGAAAGGAACGAATCAAGTATGGAAAATGGTCGCCAGAATGGTCATTTCAACGAATTTCTTGGGCGGAAAAATTGAAGAAAAGAAAGCTGGTGGACCTGAAATGGACCGCAGACGAGCGGGAAGCGCTGCTTCGTCTTCGCCACGCCAAGGAAGTGCGCGTGCCCTGCGCCGACGACATCCTCGATCAACCAGTGATTGGAAAATCCGTGCTTCAACGTCCCGTACACGAACGCCAGTGAGCACGGCGGATTCTCAAGGTGCATCGGCATCATCGCACCCCCGGGTTGACGACTCTGCAAATTTCCACAAGCGCACATAGAATCCATACAAACATGAACACGATTCTCTTATAAGCATGAAACTAATCACAAATGTAACGACAATTCAATAAACGCCATAGCCTCCTAGCAATCTCATAAAAAATTGCAAATTCTCATATGACCTCCGAAACAAGACCAGCAAACTGCCAACCCATTTGCGGCCCTTACCTGAGCTACTGACGACGCCTTCACGGCTTGCTGCTGCATCGACGACGACGCGGCCGCGCTCATCGTCACGCGACACGCCATAGCTGCCGACAGATTGAGCTTCAACGTCAAAACTAACGAATTCTAACCACTTCGCAAGAGCACGAACAGAATTGCAGCGAGATTACTCAACTATCACAGAGAAGTTTGCAGAACTTGAGTGAACCGAAGAGCGCGAGATGCACGAGGGATCAAAGGATTTGAACAGATGGATTATGGCGCTGGAATGCGGCAAGTTGAAGTACAAATCCAAGGCCCAGTTGATCCTCCGTCTCTCCGGATGCGCAATCTCGACGCTGCTCGCGCCACAGGAATTCCAAAAAGCAGGAAAGAATTTGTGGGTAGCGAAGCATCGCTTTGGAAGGAGAATTTGTGGGCTGGGAGAGGCCGGGTGGCGGATTCTGTGGTTGACCATTCAGCTGTGGACAGGAATTGCCTGATTCTATTTTTATTTCTTTGGGACACAAATCGAAGCGTAACCCAGTTGACATAACATTCAAGAGCTGTGAGAACAGCTGCCTTCCCTCTGACGGAATGATGTGGTATATTCCACATCATTTCATCCAAAGGATGAAATGGTGTGGAATATTCCACACCCAACATTAGCTAATAAGCCACGCGTCAATAATGTCAGACTTCTGCTCAGTGCCAAGGTCATGACTGCACAATCGGGTTACTGGGAAACTGAACACTTTCAATTCCAACAGAAACAAAAAAATAGCTTAAAAAAATGACAAACGAATTAGTGGGGTCAATAATTTTAATGTTTGAATTCCCACACATGGCATTGTAAGCCATTCATGTTTTGTGATTTGGAATTAGAAGACAATTCTTTATGTACATATGGGGTGGTAGGAGGTAGAACAACCCATGTGGGATATGTAATTTAGAGTTTGTAATTTCTCAACCGCTCATAGTTAAGTCTAAAGTAGGAATTGTGTTAAAATTATAATTTTAGACCTCATTTAGGCATAGTGGAATACCTTTTTTCAAAAAACTTTGAACTAAAATAAGTTGGAGAATCAAGTTAAATTTCATCTTTAAAAATCCGTTTGAGATTTTAATCTTCCACTCAAAAGTTATAGACAAATTTCATAGAGGGGTTTAAAAGGATTTTTTTTGACATTTTCATACATCCTCTCTGAAATTTGTCCATAACTTTTGAGTGGAAGATCTAAATTTGAAACGGATTTTTGGAAATGAAACTTTGCTTGATTCCCCAACTTTTTTTTAGTTCAAATGTTTTTGAAAGAAGGTATTCCACTATGCCTAAATGAGATCTGAAATTATAATTTTAACACAATTCCTACTTTAGATTTAACTATGAGTGGTTGAGAAATTACAAACTCTAATTTACATATCGCACATGGGTTGTTCTATCTCCTACCACCCCAAGTGTACATAAAGAGCTTCTCTTTCCTACAAAAAAAAATCGAAATAAGTTATTGATGGCAAATGGTTAAATTTCATTGGTATAATACTCAATGAAGTCTTTGATTTTTGACAGACCATCTATCTTTATAATTATTTGTTTGTATATTTTGTCCTAGAATTAGCCAAAAAAATAGATCGCACCATAAATGTACTGCCATTGTCTCGGTCCTGAAGCTTACATTAATAACATGTGGATGCATTTCGTAGATGATGACTTCAGAGAGGCAAAGGCAGCCTCTCTGAAGGCTCTTGAATGTTATGGACTTCAGAAAATTTCGTGATTGTTCTTTACTTTTTCTTTTGTTGGACGCAAATGAAAATTGATTTTAGAAATTGGTGCTCGAAGTAATATTTTTTTGATACAAATGAAAATTGGCTTCAGAAATTTGTGATTTGTTTACTTTTCTTTCATGACAGAGTGTGCCATGTGCAGTTGTCACAATATAATAAAATAGAAGTAAAAGTAATTTTCTAATTCATAAAAACTTTGAAAATCAATATCTTTTACACCATAGGTCCAAATAAAGCATGTACATACTTCTTTGTTGAGGGCTTTCCTACTGTACTATGAATGTGATTGGGGGATGCACGGTCTAAGAGATCTCATCGTAACAAACAAACAAATTAACTAATCTAAACTAAACTAAACAAATAAACAACCTTACTCAACCTCTAAATGCCTAAGGCACTAAATTGTGGTGTCAACAATACTTTGAAGTTAAATAAAACCTAACCAATCCATAAGTGATATTGTTGTATTTTTTTATTTACTATGTGATCTCTAACATGTCTAGTTTGAATTTGTACAATTACAATTCAAAATCAATTGATAAAACAATTCAATTTAGAGCAAACTCTTAAAAGCTCAAAAAAGGCCTTACGCATTTAAAGATTAAAGTATGGATATGAAAATTGACTTTTGAAATTGGTGATTATGTCCAAGGGCTGTAAAGTATAAAGATGCTCATGTTGCTCCAATTCCGTAGTTGATGAGTTGCTGAGCTGACCGGCTTCTAATGAGGTGAGTAGCCCCCAAACCACACCATATCTAAAATGGCCATCAGCACTCTGTATACAGTAAGATCTATTTCATTTACAAACTGTCAATTTGAGCCATTCCAATTTTTATAGTATAGAAAAAATTTGGAATTTGCGGTCTTGCGGTCTTGCATAATTAACACACAATTCTTACACAATTCCAATCAAGAATACCAAATCTCAATTCAAAAAAAACAAAATTTCATTTTTGGTGAATTTTTGAAGTCAATTTTCATGGTTTTACTTAAGATTTTATTGAAAAAAATTGGTGATGAGTTTTTTTAATTAAATTGGATATATATGTCGGGAACATACATATACACATCTTTCCTTCAACAAGCATCTCCAACAAAAAAAAGTTTTGTAATTTTCTCTAGGAAGAATTTAATGTAAAGTGTCATATGACCAAACTTTGTGAAATATATATCTTCATATTCTAATTAAATTTTGGTATTTGACCCTCACTTTGTAACTAATTTTGTACATTTGATTATAATGGTACAATTACTTTGCCAAAATCTAGTTAAAATATAGAGATATATGTTTCACAAAGTTTGGTCACATTGAATTCGTCCTAGATTATATTTTTGCTACTTAATGGGGTGTTTTTTAATATGAAAGATGTATGTATGCATGTTCCCTACATATCTATCCAATCAATTTAAAAAAATTCATCACCAATTGTTTTCAATAAATTTTTTATGTAAAGCCATTAAAATTCACCTATAAAATTCACCCAAAATGGGAATGCAGATTTGATAAGCTTGATTGGGATTGTGCAAAAAAGCAATGATAATTACGTTTACCAAAATCTACCAATCATACTACACATTATTAAAAAAAAATTGAATGCCCCAAATCGGCAATTTGTAAATGAAATAGACCTTACTATACATCTTCAAAATCAATAATATGTATCAAAAAAAAATTAGACCCTTTATAACTTTGACTTATGGTATCCAAATGTCACGTTCTTTAGTGTGTTGGAAGTTGGAACCTCTTTTCACTTGCCAACAAGAAAAAATAAAAATTTGACCATTCTAATAATATTCACTAGGCATAGTAGCAAATAGTGTTGGTTTGGGAGGTATCTACTTTAATTTTCCAAAATCAACCTTGTTTGGACATCAAATGCAAGGATACATACATTTTCAAGGTTGTAGGGCTATATTTTGCCAATTCCATCCAAAACAAGGCTAGTATTATTATTGTATGCTTTGAAATTCAAATGGAAGGATATAGTTAGATATAATAGCATAAATAGGCATCTTCATTGTGCATTTGATTGCTACATGAGTGATCTATAAAAATCCAAGTTAATTACTCTAGCCTATACATTGTCTTTGAGGATCTACTCAAGAACTATTGTATAAACTTGTCTTTTATTTTGTAGTTGGTTAAATATGTAATCTTTGATCTCTCTAACCAAATTTAATGTCTTTGATTTTATTTTGAATCCATTATTCATCTATAGTGAAAATTTTGAACCAATATAAAATTTGGATTTTTTTCTAAATGAAAATGTTAGATTAACATGTGAATTGTGTTGTTCTCTCCTACTTAAATAACTCCAACTAAAACCTAACTACATTGTGTAGTGTGAATGTGGTTGGGATTCATAAATATTAAAAAAATAAAAAAATTTCATGTACAACACACCTTCTCAGATACATTAAACTCTCGATTAAACTAATAAGTGAACCCTAGTCCTCTTTTTATATTAGACCATCTAGCCAAGGGAGGATTGACCTCCTTATTGCCTCATTTAAAGGTAAATGTAAAATTGCCCCCTATTTTGTATCATGTTGCAAATTCTAATATAGGTGGCAAATACAAAATTTAGTGTTTTCTTCATGGATAAAACAAAGGGCAATAAGGTAGGAGCATCCAATGGCTTTAGCTTCTATATATGGTAGTAATTCCAGAACCTAAATGTAAGTGGACTGCTGATGGCTTATTTTTGTTGACCAAAATGATAAGCCATCTATGTTGTATTTACATTTGAGTTACAGAATCATTGCTTTACCTAGAAAGTAATGCCATATGGTACACTAACGCCATTGGGTGCTCCTAACTTAAGGAATCTATCCTCCTTGCCTAGACCACCCCACATATTATCCAAAAAGGGGATAGATTTGAGAATACATCAAACATTATGTAATTTTCCTTGTACATATATACATCAAAAATTGATAAATGCTCATTTTCCTCTTTCTACTCTACAAGCTAGAAAGAATCAATAAGTAAATTCAACATTTAAAATTTTAAAATTTTAAATGATTAATTGAAGAAAAAACAAAACATTATGTATGAACCTACACGGTTACATCTAACTGATTTAAAAAGGCTCTATGATGTTCGTTTACTCTTCAAGTTGGAAGAAAGAAAGAGGAATGAAATGAAATGCAAATTCCTCCATTCAAAAATTAGTGGTTCAAAGATAACACTGGATTTCTTGAAACAAGGATTGAAACAAAATGCAATCTAATTAATTTCAAATGTGCTCCTAAAATGCTTAATTCAATGGGGAAAATGAAAAAAAAATGCATGAAGCAACAACTGCATGAAATATTAGAAACTCAAAAACATTAGGAAACAGTGGACATAAAATTCAACTGATAATTCATGAATTTCAATAACATTGTTATATAAATCACGTGTATCATATATGAACCTTAAAATCCTAAACCCTACAAAAAAAAATGGAACTATGTGAGATACTACAAGCAATAGAAGAAGAACAAGAACAATGTAACAATGTAACAAAAAGATGCATCATGAATGTCCATTTCCTCCCCCTCTGCCTAAAAAATTGAGAGCTATTTGAGAGTTGTTTGAGAGCTGATTTAAGAAGAAAAAAAATCCTCCCCTCCTAATGTTGTTGACCTTGAAAAACAACTTTGGATACATATACGGATACGATATGGATATAGATATGCTATAGATACAAGTATGATATGGATGTATATACAATATGAATACAAGATACAAGATATGGATATGGATACGGGTAAGGGACATGGGATATATCCCATATCAAATGCCACCCCCACCCCCACCTCGAAATTACAAAGGGGCGGAATGGGAGAATTGCAAAAAAAATTAGTTTAATTTAAATTATTTTTTGAATTCACCAGGGGGGTACAAAAAGAAATTACTTAATTTAAATAGTTTTTTGAGCTTACCAGGGAGATGAAATCAATTCGAATTTATTTTATTTTATTTTTGAGCTCATTGTGACACTTTGTCACAATGACAATGAGCTCAAAAAATACAGTAACTGCATTACATATGGAGTCATGATCCATGTAAAGCAATTGTAATGAACGTGTTATATATCACTATAAGAAAACCCTGTTTTTGTTGTCGTTGCAGTGCAACGTGTCATGTTTGTTGAGATGTCACGCGTTAAGCAGTGAACGGGTGCAAAAGAATGAATTTGATTTGATGTTGCAAAAAACGTGTGGGATTAAGTTGGAAAACAAGTAGATGTCACCGTAGACAAAGATGTTTTTAACGGTGTTTAAAAAAACAAGCTCATGTTTTGTTGTGACATCTCAACAAACATAGATTGCCACGTCAGCATGAAGTCCATTTTCATTATGGATAAATTACTATAAATTACTACGGTCAATGGAAGAATATTGACCTTATATAAAAAATTTAGGAAAAAGGCAGTGACATGGCATGCTTTCCAAAAAAAAAAAATGGATGGATGAAAATGGATGTGTTCCATGGATGAAAACAGATAGTCTTTATACAGGTGGGGAGGTGGAAGAGAGACAATTGATATGGGATATATCAAAAAAAAATTGTGTTCAAAGTGAAATGTCCACAAAAACGTCGAGATGTCTGAAACAACATCTCTATGTTTAGAAGAACATGTACACGTCAAAAACAACATCAACATGTAAACAAGTGAAATAACCATATTCTACTTATCCCATATTGTTTGTCTTTCCATGGGCAGAGAATGGATATAAATACAATGTCTTTGTCCTTCATTTTTATTAACTTTTAATGAAGTAATTCCTTCATTTGGCCATTAAAAATTCTCTTAATGGTTGATGGTAAGTTTTCTTCAATTTCTGTTGAATTTAGAATTTTTTTTTGTTCATTTCATTTTTTTAATTTATATTAAATTTTTATTGATATTGCCTTGTAGGTAGGGTATGTAGCAATTGATGTTTGAAAAAACGTGTAATTTGACGTTGCAAAAAATGTCTAATTTGACATCTCAAAAAACACCATTAAATTATTCAAATGACACAAAAATGAGCTGACGTGGCCTCCACGTCACAGTTTTCCGACTCCACATCAGTGACCACGTCACAATTTCCCGCCTCCATGTCAAAGACCACATCAACAACGGCATGGATGAAAAAAAAGATGACCTGGCAATGGTTGAGTATGTGGCGCTGACATGGCGCTTATGTGGCCTCCACATGTAGACCTCTGTAGACCTTGCCAAACATTGTCATGAGCTACGTTTTTGGAAAAACATGCCAAAAAATGATGTGTCCTCTGAGATTTGCACATGTTTTTATCCCGTCAAGTTGAACGGATTTTAGGAGACGTCAACGTTGATTCTTTTTCTGTTGAATACAACGTAGTGTCATGTTTTTTGAGACGTCTTCAAAAAGTCCAATTTCTTATAGTGTATGTTACAAAATTCCCACATCTCACAATTGTAACTTGATAGATCTTGAAACAACAATTCGTTCCAATATTGAACACAAGAAAAAATAACCTCAATTTAATTAAACAAAAGAGATTTCTAAATGGAGCTCAAACCATCTAACCATAGATAAAAATAATGCTATAAGATTATATCCTCATATACCCCTAATCTCTATTTTATATAATAGAAGACAATCAATTTTTTTGAAAGCCTAAATTTTTTTTTCCACTTGAAGTTCTATCCAAAACCATCCATTCAAGTATAAGTCTCACTTCCTTCTACATTTTGCTTTCTACGTTTAGTTCTACCTAGATTCATTTATTGTAGTAAAGTCCTAGTCATATTAAGAAATATTAAAAGCTCTAGTATTTAAATTTTTCAAATCTACTTCATCCACTTAGAGTTGTCTAAGTCCGGCATACTTGTCCTCATCTTGGAGATGTCTTACTCCAGTGCATTGTTGAATGCACTTGTCATCATCTAGAAGTTGTTTCACTACAATACTCTCACTCCATGGGGGTAAATTGGGCAATAGGGGGAGTCACAACAGCCAATTTGTGTGTTCCCAAACTTAGAGAAAGCTTACGCTCTTCAAAGGATGAATAGAAGATCTTCAACAAACAGGGAAACCATGGTTGAGATTCTGAAGTTACATTAATGCATTGCCTCACAAGTATTTGATTCCAACAACAATATCTCGATCAACTATGACGCAACTCAACCCAGTCTACAATCAACTCAGAGACCAAAAAAAATAGGAAAAAAGTGGTGAGAATTTAGAAGAAAGTGGGAGGAAAGTAGAAGGAATCTATACAAGTAGAACGGACACGTAAAATTCCTTTGACAACATCAATTTGTGAACAAAACCGGCATCGGAGCTATGTAACGAAGGAAAATGGAGATCAACATTGAGAGAGTCAATGCGCGCCTGTCATCCTTGATTTCATGAGCGCTGGGTGTTTTCACATGATGTGAAATCACTATTTGTTTCTGGTTCTAAACTAGTTTTTTATTTTAGAAGACAAATTCAAAACAACAGTATAGTGATTCCAAATCCTGATGTGCCGCCCAACCTCTAATGACATCATCAGGTCGCCTTTGAACACATTGAGTTCATTGCTTTTGTTCAAGACTGGATTACCAACATCGTTAGATCCACCCAATTTCAAATCGCAAAACAAAACAATCTTTGTCCAGTACACCGAAATCACATCCACAACCCACTTCTCCAATTGAAAGGAACAGCAAAGGGTTTAGGGTTTAAGATAATACACCAATTCAAGTCAAACTTGAAAAATCCTCCATGCTGCACCAAATTTTCAGGAAGAAACAACAACTGGAAGAACAATACATGCAGGAAACCTTTGTTGGCTAACGCTCGCGACGTCCTTTGAACTTCACCTTAGACTTTCTCATGTAAAGACTAATTTCATTCATCACTGTTACTAGTGTTGCTAGTATATTGTAGATTAGTTACTGTAGTTTCATCAATACTCTTGCTTGTACTTATATGCATCTTTTCCTTATATCAATATACTTTTGATCAAAAGCTCAGACCATTTTGTACTGAGTTTATTTCAACATGGTATCAGAGCGACGTATCGAAGCTTAGACTTACAGAAGAGCGGTACTTGAGATAGCAATAGAATCAGAGCATATCAAAGTGCAAACTTGCAGACATAAATACTTGACGTAGCAGAGAACTAGAATATCACCAGAGAGTGAAGATTGATCTAGTGAAAGCATTGCTCCTAGAAGTCGATAAGATAGAATATCACCAGAGAGTGAAGATAGATCTAATGAAGCACTACTCCTAGAAGTCAATAAGATCGAGATAGAGAAAGGACGGAAGGTTCAAACGTAGCCTTTAGAGAAACAGATAAGCTAAAAGGCTTGACAAATTACTATGTATGGTCTCTCAAGATGAGAGCAATGTTGAAGGCAGAAGGTCAGTGAACGATTACAGAATGAGAACAGAACCACACTGTGTATCCAGTTATAGTTGATGGCGAACCACTTACCGAGGCACAACTGAAGAAGAAGAAAGCGTTAGCTTGCAGACTCATATTGCTTTCTGTCTCTGACAATTTAGTTGATATGATTGCAAACTCCTCAGATCCTGCTCAATCTTGGAAAGCACTGAAGGATCAGTCTCAGTCGGGCGATCAATCCCAGATTCTCACATTAATGGGCCAACTTCAATCATTGAAAATGACTGAAGGTGGTTCTGTAGAAGAACACATCAAACGGGCAAGAGAACTCAATAATCGTCTTGGCAACATGAAAGAGAAGTTGTCCGATTGCAATGTCAATCAGATAGTTCTAAATGGACTACCAAGATCATGTGAGAGTACAATCCAGACTCTCACTCATCTAAATGCAACTATGTCATTTGAAAAACTCAGTGCCTCCTTGATGTCAGAATCTCACTAGAGACAACATTGTCAACAACAACTGGGAGAAGACAAGGCGCTTGCGGCAACTCACAAACGAGATAATCAGCAACCACAGAACCAAGGACACGGAAGCGATTCTCAATACTATCGAAGGAGGGGATATCCAACCCATGGCCATCCAGGACGTGGGTACCCTGGACGAGGCCACTTCAGGCTTCCATTTATAAGTAAAACACTGATTTATTGCTACAACTGTGGAAAGCCTGGACACATGGCGAGAGACTGTCGACTTCCAAAAACTCAACAGCAAGAAGGAAACTCTTAAGGAGGTACAAACTTTGCTAACTTCGCTGAGTTCTTCGACTCTCATCTAGCTCAATCCTATTACGATCCATATTATCATATTGCATGGGATAATGGACCTTGGTACTTAGATAGCGGTGCATCAGGGCATATAGCCGCTGACTACCACAAGCTCAATCATCAGTCTAGTACTTCAGGCGTAGAGATTAGAGAGATTAAAACATGAGAAAGCGAATCCCATCCCGTAAAAAGATCGGGCAACGCAACTGTACGAACTGAGTCAGGTTCAATAAATTTGAGTTCAGTTTCATATGTCCCAAGCATGACGAAAAACTTGATTTCGGTTGGTGTTCTTGTTGATTGCAGATACTAGCAATGTTGGATACTTGACAATTAAGATTGCATTATGGCTTCTGGTCACAGAGACTCATCAAACGGATTATATTGCTTCAAAAATACCATGCATGCATTAGCGACAACACATTCAGATGTTGCCACCTTGTGGCACAGACGCCTAAGGCATCTTAGTTATATAGGCCTTCATCACTTGTCAAACTCAAGAAATATCGATGGTCTCCCCAACATCAATTGACAGTAGTTAGTGTGCCAATGCTGCCTAGCAGGAAATCAACACAGAGAGCGATTTCCACGCCAAACATTCAACCGATCAGAAAAAATAGGGTTTCGTATTCACTCTGATCTTATTGGTCCCATGCAACAAGCCTCGTTGGGTGGATCTTGATTTATACTTGTCTTTACAAATGATTTTTTACGCAAAGGGTGGGTATATTTTCTCAAGCACAAAAGCGAAACTTTCTCAAAGTTTTGTATCTTCAAAAAAATGATTGAAAACAAAACAGGAAACAAAATACAAGTACTACGGTCTGATAGAGGAGGAGAATATTTATCAGGAGATTTTTCAAGTTATTGTGATACTCATGGAATACGTAGAGAATTGACTCAAGCACACACACCTCAACAGAATGGAGTATCTGAGTGACGAAATCGAACAATTATGGAACGTGCGAGAAGTATTTCACATGATTGTCAACTTCCAACTTACTTATGGTCAGAGGCCATGGCAACAACCATGTATTTTATTAATAGAAGTCCAACGAGAGCCAACAATAGACAGACACCGAAGGCAAAATATTCAGGTACAAAACCAAACGTTTTAAATTTGAGAATCTTTGGATCCTTGGCATATGTCCATATTCCAAAAGAAAATAGACTCAAGCTTGATAGCAAAATCCACAAGTGTATGTTCTTAGGGTACGATACTGAAACAAAGGGATATAGACTTTATGATGCTCTCAGTAGAAAAGTTATCATCAGTCGAGACGTCATCTTTGACGAAACCAAAGTTGGGTTTCACTACTTGCAAAATCAACCTCTTGTAGATGATATCTTTAGTCTTCCTATAGCTACAGAATCTCATAGCCCACAAAGTCAGGACGCCAAAATTGAAGGTGCCGATAAGCAAGGCACCAAAAGCACTGAAACTCCAGATTTCCAGGAACCTGATTATCCAGAAGTATCACAACCATTTGTTTCTAGCTCGCCAATAAACCTATTGCCTTGGAATCATCACCACGTAGCTCCTCACCTTTGTCAAAAACAACCCAGAAACAGAAACAACCCATATTTGCAGATCCAAATCCCAGACCACCAATCAGACGCTACTCCACCCACAATAGAATCCCTTCTGTAAAACTACGGGATTTTTGGATACTTGTTTCTGAATTAAATACTGATTCGATGGATTTCAACACCGCAATTAAACAAATAGGATGGAAGAATGCTATTCAAAGTAAGATCAATTCTATTTTGAAGAATTGAACATGGCAAGTGGTTGATCGACCCATTGACAAGAAACCTATCATTGCAAAGTGGATTTTCAAAATCAAGAAAAATATGAATGGGGGAATTGACAAACTAAAAGCCAGAATAGCTGCAAGAGGATTCCAACAACAAGAAGGAATTGATTATCAAGACATATTTGCGCCAATTGTGCGGTGGTCAACCATTCTTTTAATATTGGCACTAGCCGCCCAACAAAACTGGACTTTATTGCAAATGGACGTTATAACAACTTTTTGAATGGCATTGTTACTGAAGACACATTTATGGAAATCTCGGATGGATTTTCAAGCGCCGGTGATATCACCAAGGTATGTAAGATCGAAAAGGCCTTGTACGGATTAAAACAAGCCCCCAAAGCCTGGTATGAAAGAATCAATGCTTGGTTGCTAAATCAAGGACTTATTCGCAGTGAAAGTGACCCAAATCTATATTACTCCAAGCAAAACAAAAAAATGACCATTTTACTCCTTTATGTCAATGACCTGTTAATAACAGGCAATAATCATGAACAGATCACGCAACTGAAGATGAAACTTCAATGTGAGTTTGAAATGACTAATCTAGGGCACACCAACAATTATTTGGGAGCAAAGATTCACAGAAACTCAAATGGCATATTTATTGGACAGAAAGGCTACATTACAAAACTACTAGAGAAATTCCAGATGCAAGACTGTAATCCAACACAATTGCCTATTGATCCCAACTCACAACTGCACAAACAAATGGGCACAGATCCGATCAACACCACCACTTATAGATCCTTAGTTGGAAGCTTGCTCTAGTTAACTCACACAAGGCCAGACATTTATTTTGCGATGGGATGTGTCTCTTGATTTGTTGAGAGACCCGAAATTGCCCACTTTCAAGCTGCGAAACGAATACTTTGATATTTAAGTGGAACACGTGATTACGGCTTATTCATGCCAATAGATAATATTGATGACTTTCACAACTACGCGGATGCTGACTGGGGACGTGACTTAGATTCAAGATGATCAATATCTAGGATAGTTTACAAACTGGGAGCCTCAAGTATCTGCTGGAGCAACAAACTTCAACCCACGGTGTCACTCTCTACCACCGAATCTGAATATAGGGTTCTAACTGATGTTGCGAAAGATATAGTTCATTTCAGAAGACTTCTCAACGAACTGGGACTGGATTATGGTCATCCTACTGAACTACTTAGTGATAACCAATCATATATCAAGCTCGTAGCCAACCCTGTGATGCGTGCTAGAACAAAGCACATAGAGATACAACATCATTACATTCGTGAAATATCAAAATCCAGACAAATACAAGTACATTATGTTTCCACTGCCGATCAGCAAGCTGATTTCTTAACAAAACCCTTGCCGTACAACAGCTTTGTCATCAACAGAGATCGCCTAGGTTTTCTTCTCCTAAACTTAGCCATGAAATTTGTCTCTCGTCCAACTAGAAGTAAGCCAACTGTCTATCCATAAGACCTTTCTAGTTATCTTGTGCCTAAAATCTGGTCCTCTAGGGTTTCTCTTTGACAGTTGATTATCCCACCAGTGATCCGGATTGATACAGACATCTCTCCAATACGTATCATTTGATTCCTCGCCACTATTGCTAGCACAACTAATTTCTCCAAAAACCCTAGCAACCTCTATACCTGGCTCCATACACTCCACTCTTTCTGAGTTGTTCGACCATTTCTGCAACCACACAAAAACACAGCCACAAAGGTCTAGAACATTGTCACACAGTCGTCGCAGCACAAGAACAGCCCAAGTGTAGAAGAATACAGACTTGTTGGACCTGCACAATCACAACTTGATGTTCGTTGATTCATCTCACAATCAGCTGCAAAAACGACTTCATCCATAAATCGGGAACTGCCACCTACCAATGAGAGATTATCAGAAAGCTGCCGTTGCTTTTGAAAAGTATTTGCAGGCAGCAAATTGTATCGAGACATTGCTTCAAGACTATCAGTGATGCCGAGAGCGAGGGAGGGTGTTGGATAACGCTCGCGGCGTCCTTTGAACTTCACCTTAGACTTTCTCCTGTACAGACTAATTTCATTCATCATTGTTGCTAGTATACTGTAGATTAGTTATTGTAGTTTCATCGATACCCTTGCTTGTACATATGCATCTTTTCCTTGTATCAATATACTTTTGATCCAAAGCTCAGACCATTTTGTACTGAGTTTATTTCAACAACCTTCAATCTCGCCTCCGATACGTTGATCGAGTCATTGTGTCGAGGAAACAAATCATTTCAATTGCGCAACACAATGCTGGTCTCAAATAGCATAGCAATTGAATTGCCTTCCAGCTCCAAAATCACATGATGAAACTCTCTTTTTGCTTACAAGGACAAAGAATATCGAAAATTCTCTGATGTGGGCAAAGACTCAGTGTATATGGCAGTGTGCATTGTCAACTTCGGAGACCGTAATTGACCATTTATCCTCACGAATGAATCAAGAAAACAGTATTCATCAGGAAAATGCCCCTTGACTCCACTCATACAGATGCAATATTACAAAAGGGGCTATACTAGCTAATATTCTTGCAGTAGTGCATGTAATACTGCACTTATACGAAGACAATAACAATTTTTTTTTAAAATTCTAATATTGCATTTATATTGTATTAATACTTTGTTTCTTAAAAATAGAATACTTACTATTTAAATATTTTTCAATTGCAAAATGTCAACAAACACTCATTTTCTTAATACTTTTGTAATACTGCATGTAGTACTGCGCTTAAGTTTTTTAATTAAGCGTAGTACAACATTTGTATACACTAAATATTGCTAAATTGCAGTATTGCAACTTTGCAAGAGTATTAATTAGGTACTCTACTATTAAGCTTCTCCATGGATATTAATGCAGTACTGCAAGGATATTGAAAAAAATAGGCTCATTTTCGTAATGACTAGCCTACTTACTATAACGAACAATCATCACAGGAACCAGACAACGAATGTAGACGGAGGTACCAAATGTACATCGGGAAAAAATTTGCAATTGAAACAATACTGTTGCAATACCATTGCAATACTAACCGGATTACTTAATAGTCTAATATTATTTCAAATTGCAACAGTACTGCTTTCAATTGCAAAATACAGTATTGATACAATATTGATGATGAATTGCATTTAGTTTGAAGCAATTATATTTCAATTTTGACAATTCTATTATTTTCAAAACACAAATTATTTGGTTGCAAATCATATTTCAAGATTGCTTTTATGTTGCCAAAGATATGTTTCAGTATTGCAATACATTTGCAACAATATTGTTTCAATTCTACGTGTGCCAATGCAATAATTTTGAATGTCTTGTGCGTATAGATTGCAAATACCTTCATGTATAGAAGGGCTAGATTGGTCTATACTGAAATGTATAACTATTGTACATTGCAAATACTACTAAATGTACAAAAGTACATAATCCAAAAACAATTATGATAGATTCACATGTACAAAAGCAATACATTTAAGTATTTCAAAATGTACCATAAGAGTACATAGCATTGCTCAGTAATAACCTGCACCGCACCAAAAAACTAGCAGCATTTGTTCTATCTAAAGAATCTGCACAATCGAATCGAAACACACCCTCTTGCCTTGAGAGAATTCGGAAACCACCACCATAATTCCCTTTGTTAATAATCTACACGCCTGGAGCGTTCGTTTCCGGCTCATACTTGCCAAGCCTAAAACCAACTGCTATCGTAGGCCCCTGAAAAGTTTCCACAACCCCTCCTATAGTTCGAGGCTCTCCAAGATCTTTTGTATTCGCATGCCAATCGTAATTGAGGATGACTCTGAGTTCAATAGCGATGAACAGACTTAAACCAGCAGCCCCTAATGCCGCATACCCAATAATAGCGCTGGCATATATAGAGTTTCTGACCGAACTATTTGGTGCTGATAGATATTGAATTGCCTCTTGCTCGGTCGGATGAATCAAGGCCAAGTCGACCTTGGTACTACAGAATCCCTGGGGTGGGATCAATGTTGATAATCTGTATATCAGTCCTCGTCGACAAGCTTGCAATGATGATATAGTCACCAGATTCAAGTTTAATTACTTGCACCCTGGTTTCTTTACTTGCTGCAGCTGAAGGACAAAACGATGGTCCACCATGTCAAGTGTAAGAAGCCTCACATAGGTCAAAAAATTATATAACTGCAATTTGAATAACCAATAATAAAGATTATGGGATAATTAAACCCTAAAAGGTATACTAACCATTTTGAGAGTAGGCATCTGCCACTAATCAAAACACGATTCCTAACATAAAGACTATATTCTTCTCTCAAACTGAAACATTACTTACTTGATCCCTCCATTGCCTCTTAACAAAACAGGTCCATGTCAAATGGACATGAGGATTTCAATATGACTTGAACGCAAATGTGATTGGCTGTACATTTTGGCGAAGAATGAATATGCCTCACTGACTTCATTAATCTGCAGTCATTTACAGATTACAAAAAGAAAACTATCAGCAAAACTTTCTTGCACAAAGCCTACGAGGTTGTGTTAGTAAACACGACAATGTGTGGATTCACACCAGTAAGAAGTTGCTATGTAAAATTGTGGTTGTTTGAACACCAAAATCCAAATGTGACAAGGTTGTAACCGACAATCTGTAGAATCGAGAGTTGAACTCACCATTTTCTGCGTAGGCTGCCCACATCCATGCCCTAATTTTGATATGGAATATTTGATCTATCTGTGTCGCAGGACAAGCACGGGAGATGAAAGAAAGGATGGGCTGTAACATGTACTTTGAATCACACAACTCGAATTCCTACCCACAACCACCCCCAACAAACCCTAAACTCACAAAACTCAAGACCGATAATCCACGGGCAACATCTCCAACCAACACGAAACCAAATACTTACCAACAAGAGACGCCGTCGCCGCCACAATAGCAGCAACTTGTTGCGCGTCCATGAAAACTACTACGGCCTTGCTTCTTGTTGACTACAACTCTGTGCCTTGAAGCAAATTGCCGCAAATTTTTCTTTTTAGATTTCAAGTATGAAAATACATACATAAAACCTAACTCACCATTTGGAGTGTCCTGTGGCATTTGCAATGCAGATGGAGAGCGCCGACTTGGGAGTGGAAACGGCCACGCTCAATATGGGTGTGAGCGATGCGCTCCACGCCAAGGCACTCTTTCTCCTACTCCTCGATCCATATTCTTAGACGAGTGGAACTAAACAGCATAAGTCAACTTAAGAGCAAAGTACAGCTTAAGAGCAAAGTACAAAACCTAAAAGAAATTAACGAGTGCTCAAGTATCATGAGAGAGCTGTTAAGGCAACAGGTCCATAAATCGTCCATGTCACATAAGGGCTAGAACTGAATTTTGGGGAGGTGAAACTTTTTTGCAATATTTTTCAGTAAATATTATTTGAAAGAAAAGTGGATTTGGCATCTAACCCAAGTCGTTTCATATTTTTTGGAGCTTTGTGGAATTAGGTATGAAATTCTGAAGTTGAACTGACATAAGACTCCAAAGTCGTCCACCCCTGAAATGTACACCGTTTGTACATCAGTGAAGGCTATGAAAAAATAGCATGTACAAATTATATACATTTTACAGGTGATTGGTTCTTAATGTCCGAACTATTCTTGAGTCTTCTACCTTAGGTCCTCAACCCGTACATGTCCTAGGTTTTTTTGGAATTTGTGGGAATCTGCTCTCATTTGAACAAGAAACCAACATTCTGATTAGTGGAATCAACATTTTTTTTAATGTAACCATAAAAATTTAAACAAGAAATGTCAGAGAACACATAGTAAAAAAAAATAGAACAATATTACTTATAGAGTGATAGATTATAATGTTTAATCTGTCATGGAGCTTTTAGAAACTATAAAAGTGATTTGAAGTCTTTCAATTTTCTTTGCACATATCAAACTTAGAAATTTGGTCACCAAGAAAACTTGAAGGTAAAGACCTAACAAATATAACGTCGATCAATTTAAAAAAAATTTAAATATATTATACCAAATTTTTTAAGTGAATTGCTAACGACATTTTTTCTCCAAGGCATAGTGTATTTGAGGCTCATTTCCAAGAGTCATGAACAGTATGGAAAGTGAAGATTGCAATGGACACCATTGCAAGAAAATCTTAAATTCAAGAATCACAATCAATGATTTTTGAAATCAAAATTTTGATGCTAAAATTAAATTCTAAAACATTTTTATGCAAAAAAACAAAACACCCTCCAAATGAAATTTGTTTAGATTTTATTTACCTTTAATGCCTAAAGAACCAAGACCATTTTTCTATCAAAAACCACTCGACACTATCGTTTTTGCTTAGGTCATTCAAGAAAAAAAAAACAATTTTTTTAAGAATTTAACCATAGGATCTTGTACTTTACCTATCTAAAATCATGTGATAAAAATTTCATGAAATTTGACAACACAAATTGAAAGATATTAGCATTCCAAGTTGGAAAAAAATAAAATTTGAACATTGGCTTGCAATTTCAAATGACTTTGACTGGCATTTGTGCAAATTTTTGGCACTCTAGACTTAGAATTTAAATTTTATTGTGTTGACAAATTGAATTGAAAGTCTATGAAAGAAATTACAAAATAAATTGCTTGTTTTTTATTCTTTAAGAAATTGTTAAGTAGAAATAGGTACAAGATTGAAAGAAAAAATAAATCATTAATAGCTCTAAGAGGGGATTGAAACACAATAATCCCAATGGTGAGATTGTTGTAGCAAGCAGTATTAACCTTGTCAAACATTTTTTTTTTAAATTATAGAAATTGCATTCAGAAATGAATCCTATAAATTATTTTTTCAAGAAGATGCGTAAATTGCCCAAAAAACAAAATTGTTCATTACTTTCACATTACTAATCCAAATGAAATGAATCAAAGCTTCATGTGTAGCAAAAAATATGATATTTAAGGGAAAACAATTTAAAATTTTAATTTCATGTTTTTGTAGATTTATTTCTCTACCTAGTGACATGAAAATTATGTGGAGGATGGCATAACTTTTTCTCCTAGGCACCGGTTGAAATAAAAATTATATTCCTACAAAGCTGAGAAGTTTTTCTATCTTATGAGAAAGTTTCAAAAAGTTTCATTAGAATTTGAGGTCATAGGAACCTGTCCAAAATCCATTTTGTCAATTTTATTCCTTGAGGGAACAAAATTGTCCTTTAGGGATTAAAGCATTGTTCATTTCTAACTTGGGTGCCTTGGGCATGTAGAAGTTGACAACCAAAAGATGAAGTAATCATATTTGGATTGTTGGCCTAGTTTCAGTTCTTCCCAAAGCCATATAACTAACATTTTTGACAATTGGTATTTTTCTTGTGTAGATCATCCAAATTTCTTTCCATAATCTCCAATTTTTTTGTTAAAGTTGGACAAAAACTATGTCTTTTGTGATTTTTCAGAGTACATTTCCTAATTATTTGTAGCCGCAAAGAATTTGACATTCCATGAATTTTGAATTGTAGAATGATACACCTAAAAAAAAATTTATGCATCCCTTCTCTTTAATTATTTTATAGTAGTACTAAAAATGCTCCTTTGGATATCAACTCTGAGAAACATGACTCTAGGTCTCCACAAAACAAAACAAAAAGCCCCTTTTGGTATACCTCGATACCAAGTGACTATCTACAACCAATGTAAATTATATGTTATATGGTGTAAACTCATTGAAAAGAAATACATTTTCTTTTGGACTTCATTAATTAATTGATTTCCAAAGCCCCAAGATATTAGATAGCATAACATCAATGAACCTCCTTCCAATTTTTATTTTTTTTCTTATATGAAGATACTTATGTATAAAGTTTTAAATTTACAAAAAATCTTTATGGAGTAAATCTTTTTTAAACAACATCTTCCTTTTTTGACAATTGCTATTTTTGTGTTTTAAAGTAATTATTGTATTATGGGATCAATGGCAATTTCAGAAGGAGGTTTATGGGTTTCAAGAGGATGTTTATATGTTAGATACACATGATTTCAACTATGTTATCATATGCATTCCATCTAGGTTGGAGCTTAGATGGTAAGCTCTTGAACCCCTAAAGTTCCTTAACAATGTTTACACTAAAACCTATCCAAAATGCCATTGGTGTTACAAAGAGTATTTTTTTATTTTTTTTGTTCTTGCCATCTCTAACCGTAGGATCTTGTATAAGGGTTGTTTAGAAAAATGATATTTCTTTCAAAAGGTTTGACTCTATGCATTAGAAAAAATTAGTGTTTAGGGTGACTAACTTGTTTAGGAGGGCTTCAAATATGAAGGTACCTGTATTTTATGTGCACTAATTTACTCTTATAATGGTCCGTGTAACTTCTGCAACTTTGAATTCTTCATTTTGAATCCAAATTTCATATAACTTTAGTCCATTTGAATAGGTAAAAAAAATTTTAGGCATTTAGTACAAAAGGAGTTTTTTTATGTTATAATTGCTAACATAAGTATTGGAAAAAATTGTGAAGATACATAAAAAATTGTAAGTAATTGTAAAGAGAAGTAAATCGGAAGTCTCCATGTTTGGGACCCAAAGTCTCCATGTTTGGAACCAAAATTCTCCATAATTGGCCTAATCTTTTCAAGTTTAGGACCCAAAGTCTCCATGTGTTGGTCCAAATTGTCCATATGTGGAATATGAAGTTTACATATTAGTGTCCAAACTCTCTTTGTTTGGGTCCAAAATTCTCCATGTTTGAGACACATAGTTTTTATGTAAGAGAAGAAAAAAATATAAAGGTAGGAAAAAAAATGGAAGGGAAGGAAAAAAAAATGTGGGATTGAAAATAAATATTAAAAGAGGAACAGAAAAAAAAATATAAAAACAAAATTGTAAGCAAGGAAAAAAATGCAAAGACATGAAAAAAGAAATAAAAGAAGGAAGCAATAAAATGTTTGGATGACAACAATACAATTTTTAGTTGGATTCAATTAAAAATATCAATAAGGAAAGTGCATTGTTAGAAATTGAAGCCAATTTCTATACTAAAACAATCCTAGAAGAATAGAACAATGTGTAACAAAAAAACAACTGCAACAGTACTGCAACAATCTTGAATCAATTAGTATTTGTTGCAATGCTCAAAACAGTCTTATTTTTGCATTGTTTCAGTAGCAAATCACATTTATGGAAAAAAATTAGAAGACAATACAAAATCAAAATTGAAACAGTACTGAAAATATTAATCCTGCTTTCAGTATTGTAACAAGTCTTTTTATATAGTTTGCTATTTTTTGTACAACTTCAATACTGTTGCAAGAACATTACAAAAGCAGTATTACAATAGAAGGCTTTGTTACAATATTGCAATACGTTTGAAATAGTCTTCTTGTTGCAATCTTGCAAACAAAAGGAACTGCTACCGCATTGAAACAGTATTGTTGCAGTTCTTTTCATTTTCCTGATGCAGACAACGAATGTAGACAGAGGTACCGAATGTACGGAGTATCTGTAATGAATGAATTATGTGGATGAATTATGTGTCAGGGGTTTTAGAAAGGCTACATCAGGAAAAAACCACCTATTGCCGCAATACTGTTTCAATGGGTTAATAGTATAGTATTAAAAGTGTATTGCTGCAGTACTGCAAATATATACTTTCAATATTACAGCATATACTTTCAATATTACAGCAGTGCTTCTATTGAAACTATATTGTTGCATTACTACTTGCAGTATTGCAACAATATACTTTCAATACTATACTGTTAAGCCATTGAAACAATATTGCGACAATATTGCAAGGGGGGAGGGGTACTTTCCCGATGTACCCAGTACCAAGCTCGCCAAGCTCGCCATTCCCATTTGGTATGATGCAGTAGGGTTGCGTGATGCGCACGAATTCGTAGTGCACTGTCCTGCAAATTCGTTGTCAGTTTCGCGTGGGTGCTACTCCTTGTATCGAAAGTAACTTTTTCAGCTTTTTTTTGCCTACTTTCGTGGGGTATTTGAAGAGCATTTGAGAAGTTTGTGCAGTGTTTTCAATCACAGTTGCGGCGGACCGTCGTTTGAAGAGAATTTGGCAGAATGGCGATGGCTTGCGGTAGTCGGTTGGCATCTTCTTTGTTGCAGGACAGTTTGACGACCGTGGCGTCGTCTGGGACCGGAAGGCGCGTCTCGTCGTCGTCGCAGCTTCATCAAGAAGCTGGTGTTTGGAAGAGGACGTGTCGAGTGCCTGCATTTTCTGTGGTGCGTCTTGTTGTGTTGCATTGTGTCATTTGATTCTTATGTTGATTCTGGTGTGGCATTGTAGGAATCTTATGAGTTAGTGATAGTGTCAGGGTTTTATGTACTGTTGATGTCACGAATTCTGTAGGAGTGTTAGAGTGTTGGAATTTTTAAGGTGGCAGGTGAGAAGTGATCGAAGTTTATGTAAAGTATTGGATGTCGTTCTTGCCTTTGGGGAAAGCAGATGACATTGGTTTGGGATTTTTACTTGCAGAAAAAGGACGAGTTTAGGCTGTCTGGTTCCCAAACTGTAGCCTGCCATGTACGAGGGTCTAAAGTGCAGCAGTTGAATGCAGTTGCAGATGCCCTCACCCCAACCAGGTACGTGTACAAAATCTTTGTTCGTGTTTATTAGATTATGGTTTGTTCATGTTGGTTGGTTATATCTGCTCACTGGTCTCTAAAATACTAGTTTGAGTTCTTCATTTTTTACCAATGGTGGCATTCACATTATTTGAGCAATTATGTCAATGAAAATACTAATGTTTGGGGTTTGTGGGTTTGCATGGCAGTGATTTGGACATATTGGAAGGGATTGACTGGGACAACTTTGGATTTGGTCTGCGTCCAACTGATTTCATGTATGTTATGAAGGGCGATCTTGAGGGCAATTGGCGAAAGGGAGAGCTACAACCGTATGGAAACTTGGAGATTAGCCCGTCCGCTGGAGTGTTAAATTATGGACAGGTGAGCTGGCTATGAAGATGCCTGAAATCTGTTAGTGACGAGCCTTCTGAAAATATAGATGCAAATGAGGAATTTAAGTGTTTACAATCTTCGTTTCCTTATTAAGGACTTATGCTTACAGACGCGTAACTTCCTCGATTTATAACACCCCCCCCAAAAAAATGCCACCTTCCTACATAGTGCTTGGCGTTATTATCTTTTCCGGGTGTGCACTAGTTTAGGGTTTTTTACCTCACTTCCTAATGAAGACATTGTAAGCATCAGTTCGTGAATGTTCGAAACACTTTAGATTGTTGACTCCAGACCCATACATAATAAGAATATGGTTTGTGACGTCGCTACTAATGGTACTCATTCTTAGTTTGAATATGGTGAATGGAAACAGGGAGTGTTTGAAGGTATGAAGGCATACAGGACAGCTGATGATCGCATTCTAATGTTTCGTCCAGAGGAGAATGCTCTGCGAATGGTCGAGGGGTCTCAGCGAATGAGCATGCCTGCTCCAGATGTTGACACATTTGTCAATGCTGTTAAACAGGTGGTTTTGGCGAACAAACGATGGGTGAGTTTCTAGCTTGGTTATCCTGTAGATTGTCAAATTCGGCTTTCTGGGATTGACTGTGTTTGTGACTGATTTTGAGAAATTTTTGAGAAATACATCTGCACGAAGTTACATTCTGATTCCGCTGCAAGTTTGGTATTTCATTGTCTTCTTGTGTTGCATGATAAGAGGAACATAACCCTTCTAATATGTGTAGTTAACGTACTTCGGACAGTATTGATATAAAAGGATAGAGATTTGAATGTCCACTTTCACGTGCTGAGTTTGAACTGTTCGGACAGGTCCCCCCAGCTGGTAAGGGGTCTCTTTACATACGTCCCTTGCTCATTGGCTCCGGTCCTATTTTGGGCTTGGCGCCTGCTCCAGAGTATACCTTTCTGATCTTCGTTTCTCCTGTCGGAACTTACTTTAAGGTTAGTGTTCTGGACTCTTCTGCTTTTGTATTTTTCGATTGGTTGAGAAAACCAAATAATCTAGACCTCTGGGTCGTCCTTACAAGTTAGCATTCAAGTTTATATGCGTCTGAAATAAGCATGATCGATCTTGCTGCCTCAAAAGCTAATTCTTTTATGTTGAGTTTGCTATTCTGTTTTCTTCCATTCTTCTGTCTTGTATAGTTCTTCAGATTGTTTAAAAGAAGATGTATTTTCCTCAGTAGCTTCGATAAATCCGTGTGACAGGGTGGATTATCTCCAATTGATTTGAAAGTGGAGACTGATTTTCATCGTGCTGCTCCTGGTGGGACTGGGGGTGTAAAAACCATCTCCAACTATGCTCCTGTATGTTGAACTGGGCTTCATTTGGTTGCGTTTGGGTATTCACGTTTTATGATACAAGCCGATATGTACATCATTGATATTTTTGTTTCCTACTTTCAGCTCGAATATGCTGATTTTTTTTCATCGTGAATGCAGGTGCTCAAAACTCAATTGACAGCGAAAGGCAAAGGCTACTCTGATGTCATATATTTAGACGCAGTTGAGAACAAGTATGTGGAGGAGGTCTCGTCGTGCAATATTTTCATGGTTAAGGTTCGTGAATTTATTCATTTTTACTTTTCCCAGTTGAGAGCGTGAATTTTACACGAGTAAATCATCTGACCACCTGAGTTCACCGTGTTCATTACGTAAATCTGGACTGTGGTACTAAATGAGACGGAGTGATTGACCTAATGCGACATTTATGTTTTCCAGGACAAAGTGATCTCAACTCCAGAATTGGCCGGAACAATCCTTCCTGGGATTACAAGAAAGAGCATTGTTCAGCTTGCACGCAGCCGTGGTTATGAGGTATTGACTTTTATCACTTGCAGTGCTCGATTATCCAGTCAATACCCTACATCTCGGATCTCATTATTATTTTATTTCTATAGAAATGTATGTCATGAAGGTTGTTCAAAGATGGAAAGCTCTTCATGTTTATCAAACTAACTTCGATAAACGTGTTATAACAGGTTCTTGAGAGACCTGTGACTGTGGATGAGCTACTAACTGCCGATGAGGTGTTTTGCACTGGAACTGCTGTGGTTCTAAACCCCGTGGGCAGTATCACACATGGCACAAGCAGGTAACATCACAGTTGTCTAATCTTATGGTTTTTATTATGCTTACCAAATAATGTCGGCAGTTTTGCTATCTTCTTGCTTCCTCCACATAGGAGTTCACAACAGTGCTCGTTTAATCTATTGCTACTTGTGGTTCATAGCCTTGCTAGTCATTCTGCAAACAATATATGTTGTGCCGGTACAGTGAATAGTATTTCTCCAATTCTCTTCTGCAGGGTGCAATATGATGGCGGAGCTGTCGGAGCAGTGTCCCAGGAGCTTTATGAAGCTCTAACATCCATACAAATGGGCGTATCTCCAGATAAATTTGACTGGGTAGTAGATTTGGCGTAAGATTCCTACTTCCTTGCATATCTGCAGGAGTTGCGTTTGCCAGATTTTATGTAATCCGTGAAGGCAATATAAATGTCGATGCTAACTTTCTTCGACACACAGCACAGGTTTCTTCGCTTGTATTTGTAAGTGGACATGTACTGATTATAACAGGACCCTCGCATTGAAAGTTCAAAAAAATTGTGAAATATTCTTATGCAACCTTCTTCGAAAGGTGTAAGCTATCATCAATATTTATGACTGCTACATAGGAAGGGGAAGTCCATTAGCAAAGTAGCACCACCTCTTGGACATTTTGCAGTGAAACATATCAGCTTTACGATGCTATTGCTTTCCAGTCGTAGCTGAGTTTTACAATAACAGAAGATAATTGGCGTTCCTGTTGCTTATGATTTGGCACAGAAGGATGATTAGAGTTAAATAAAAGTTGCACATGACAAGCGAGAATGTTGAAGGTAATCTACACGAGGAATTCTTGTGCGAGTTGGATTTTCGAAGTGTATGTACTACTCACGTTTCTATTGCATCCCCGTCAGATAGAATCAATTCCTATGATAATCTGGACCAAATCTATTTAATATATTCATTTGTATTACCTGCAAGTCCTTTTACCCAATTTCTGACTCCCTCATGCTATTAATGTGAGGTAACCACTAGGTGCTCACCAAACACATTGCTGGTCATGTGCATGACCTCAGGGATTTGATAACTAAAGGAATCTAGTTTTCTCCTGATTGTTATCTCCTGATAGCTCATTATTTTCTCTGATTGTTATTTTTTAATTTAGGTTTTACTCTCAATACTGGGAAGCCGTGAACTCGTGACTGCCCTGCTTCGTTGGCAGGCAAATTCTTAGTAGGGTACCAGAGTTGTGACCATTTTAATAAGAAATGTATCAACCTACATGAAGGTATGCTCACCTTTAATTGTCACTAATTACAATTGAGCATAGTCACTATTATTAGATTTTGTTGGCACCTGAAAGAGGATTCCAACGCACTTTAGCATGCATAATTTGGACCCTGTATGAATAAGTTATGGATTTTTAAAGTATTGTCTTTAGATATACCAAAAATCAACATGAGGCTCTCATATTATAGACTTATGTTTTGATTGTGTACACCTTGTGTAATTAATATTTAGTTTTTGTAATGTTTTTTTTTTTAATCCTTAACCCATAAACACCTTTGAGGACATTTTTTGGTCAATGAATGGCAAAGAATCTTTCCCTGTAGGGCAAAAGTGCAACTATCAATCCTCCCAATTTTGTGTGAAAAGGAAGGATCATTTACAATAGTTTGTCTTCCAATGAGTGTTTTTACAATATTTTAATCCAACAATTCACATGGTGACAAAACAAATTATTTCTACAGTTATGAGCCCATTGTTTAAGGGTTAAAGGATGGATTGGTGATTGTGGAAATCATCCCTTTGGTTACCATGTAAATCATTTGCTTACAAAATTGCAAAATCACTCATTGAAAATCAAACTATTATAGTAGACTTTCCTTTTTCACAACTAAATTCTAAAGATGAATAGCTACACTTTTGTCCTATTGTAAGGATTCTCTATTATCCATCGCATGCCAAATGTCCTCCTCGACATTTAACCCTTCATCGCCTAAGGGGACCAAAAGTGTCCTCACATATTCTCAAGTCCAATTCAAAGTGCTATAATGTTTGCATGAGATGGCCAAATTCAATAAAAACTTGTTGTAAATTTTGTGCTCTCTCTTCTAGTTTATGTGGTAAATTTTTCAAATCAATCCAAGATGTACTGATTTCTTGGAAGTCAATCAAAGTTCACAGGTTCAATTTGAGTTCACCAAACTACATTTGAAGGTTGCAACTTCGGGGGCTTGTATCTCCTTCATCCAATGTTAGTTTTCAATCAAATTTGTTGGATTATGTTCCCCTTGGATTCTAGTTATTGTGGTAAAATTTTCATATCTATTTAAGTTGTTTGGAATGTTTGGAAGCAATTCGAAGTTCAAAATCCCGACATTTTTTTTATTACAGTGAACTTTGGCAGCTTATTTCGTCTTCATACAATGTCCTTTTTGAATTTTAAAAAATTGGAAAAGTTGAGCATATTAGTTTAGTCTTTGTGGATAAAATTTCATATCAATCCAAGAAGTTATGAGTGACTGAGAAGCATTTTAGTAGGAGGTTCAGCCTTAGATGCTTTTTTTGCAACTTTTCTTGCTATTTTTTTGACATTTGCAAGTCATTTTGCAGGCACAATGAGTCAATTCAGTGATATTTTCTTTCATTAATGTGTTTGTATGTTAGTTTTGAATCACTCTATAGTTTTAAGTTTTTTGATTTGAGTAGGTTTAGAAATCGAATTTCACTTGCAAATATGTTGCTGGGAAAATTTCAGCATCCTTTTTCAACACTAAAATATTATAATCTTGCAATCTAAGCGGGAAAATGACTCCAAATTTGACTCTCATCATCTACAACATATACACTACAAGATTGTACGGTTGAGATTTCTATAACTAAGTGACATTTAGATCTATAACACTTCAAAGCATGGTGTTTTTGAACTCAAATAGACCTTAGGCAATGAAGGATTAGGGGTTAATGTAGGTGTCACATTTGGATACTGTTGATCATGGGTGGACATACCTTAACATTTAAGACGCTTGATTTGGATTTGGTGGCATTCATCTTAAGTACATTAGAATATATTAACACCAGAAAATATATTAATAGGGGATATCTTAACCTTGAAAGAAAGAAACGATATGTTGTTGTTTTTTCCTATCATTAGGTTTGAAAATTTAGGTGTCATATACAAAAAAATAAAATAAAATTGTAGAGGTCAATAAAATTCAATGATAATTCCAACTTCCACCAATTTAGTGCAACACTCACTACAGGACAAATCATTGTAACCCCATTGTAATGGAAGACTTGATTGGAGGAATGAACACTGGAGTAGGGGTATGTTGACACCCTCTATTTTAGTGGGTTAGTTTATCTTCATAGTCATAGTGTGAACATACCCTCAATGTTTGAACTAAAAATTTAAAATTCCACTTTGGAAAGCGCATTGTCAAGTACACTATTGTATTCGCTTTCAAATTTATAATTTTTATGCTAAATAAAATAAGACTTGATCTATCCTTTCTTTTGAATACCATACATTTTTTACCTCCTTTCTCAAAGTTTCTTAAATGATAATTCCCAATTCCAACTCCTATAACTTAGATATGGAAGTAGCGGTACATTTTGACCATGCAATTTATTTTTTGGAACAATAAGTGGCAAATGCCTTCACTGCTCCGGCGGAAATTGCGAGGGACCAAGCCACTTTAGACCGCCTGAAAACCCATCACCGCCAAGAGCAATATATCGCACCCCCACCCCTCACACGGCCCCCCCGACCTGCACCCACCCCCCAAAACGAAGGTTTGACCAGGCACCCAAGGTGAACTTATTTCCTGCAACAGACTAGCGTACCCCCACCCCCACCCCCACCCCCAAACATGTCTGACCTTTTGTACGAACTGCCCTTTGCTTTTGTGTCGGTCTTTCGTTGTTAACTTATTAGCCTGATCACGTCACGGTGTGCTGTTTGTTATATAAAAAAAACCATACCTGAGAATCGAGTTATCTAATACTGTATTTATCACATCTTGATGTTCTAAAGTAGGGTTCCGACTCGCTCACGGCGGTCGCGGTCAAAGGCTACGCTCGCCCTCATGAGTGCAGTGGAAGCCCCCAAGGACCCAGTCAGACTTGCACTTTGGGGTGAAGAAGCCCAACCGTGGCTACGGGGGAGAGGTGTCCGTCCATCCATCAATGTCTTCCTCTCATGGACAGGACAGGAGTGAGGCTCCTCAACAAGGCTGTCCTGATGATTCACAAATGAGCGAGCGAGTGAGCGCGCGCGCAAGTGAGCGAGCGGAAAATAATGCCCATTGCGTAGACTGTATATATACTCGTCGGTATAATTTGAAGGTGATAGATTATAAATAGTTTACCCTCCCTGCAGTTCGACAGGCTGGTTTTAACAACTCCATTTAAGCAGGGTTTTTTTTTGCACTGTAGCAGTGCTCCGTGCAGAGAATGGAGGATGGTCCCTCCAAATGTAAGCCACTGTGACTCTGCCATAGGATAGTGAAGTTTGGCACCATGGTGCCAGAAAAAAAAACCCTGCATTTAAGTAGTTTACAAGCTCGCCTCCATTCATCCAGTCAGTACAAGGTGTGTGTGTGTGTGTGTGTGTTTGCCACCAAAAGTTTTTATATTTTTTTTCAAAAACCCAGTAATGTATACGACTTGTTTTCGACAATGTTAGTTAAGTGTTTTTATTAGTATATGTCTGATTGTGCAATGGTGTGCGTGTGGGTGGGTGGGTAATTTTTTTTCTGGTTAGGGAATAGAAATAATGAAAGATTGCACTATTTTTTGTTAATCTTTCATCATACTTGGAATCAATAGAAACTATGGAAGTGTAGATTTACAATCCGATTGGTTCTCAATATATAAGGTAAACCATCTCATTGTAGTCAGAATTTGAGACCATCCCATTGTGGTCAAAATATTAATGGTGGTGTACATTTGAGTTATCAAATGTACACCACCATTAATACTTTGACCACAATGGGGCCTACTCAAATTCTGACCGCAATGGGATGGTTTACCTTAGGCAAACCCTTATATTTTCAAGAAGTGTAAAACTAAAAACTGGTTTTTAATAACTTCATTACACTAAAGATGATATTGAGTGTCTTGTACACTAAATACGAAGGCATACACTAAAAGCCAATTACCCTATGAAAGTAAGTAACATTAAATGTCAATTCAAACACTAAATGTGAACCAGAGTTGTCATATCAGACGGAATATCACTGTTCACGGACAGAATCGGACCGATTAGGGCTAGGCGGCTGCAAACTTCAGAGCCTTGTAACTTTTGCAAAAATTCTTCAAATCAGGAAAATGAGATGTTTTTCGGCATCTACAGTTTTTGTAGATGCCGAAAAACATCTCATTTTCCTGATTTGAAGAATTTTTGCAAAAGTTACAAGGCTCTGAAGTTTGCAGCCGGCACATTCAAGTCTAACACTAATTGTGGACAAGTTCAGATTTAGTGTTGTAGCTAGTAGGGGGGTAAAAACACTAAATGTCACTCAACACTAAATATCATCTTTAGTGTAGTTGTCAATGTGTTATTATTTATCACGCAATAATAAAGTTGCTAAAACCACTGACATCATATTCCCTCATTCACCATGGCCGGTAGATTTTATCATGTTCCACAACTTACAGCATCCTACGGTAGTCGACCCATTTCCAACCACACTCTTATTTCCAATCTATAGACTATTATGTTTCTGTGAAGTTGTAGCATAGTTCAATGAGTAGTTGTGGCGCATTATGATTGGATGCAAGGCTAGCAATATTGCACCCAGCCCTTGGTCGATTTTGCAATCAACCAACGGTTAGAAATTAAAAAAAGGTTTATATGACCATTATATGTCAATGAGAATCTTCCACTGAAAAATTCATAGTAATTACGTATTGTGTGATAACATTCTGGAAAAAAAAAAATATGCAATCCTTTCAAATCCTTTTTCTAAACATGGGAAAAATTGGGCACTGACAAAAACTGTGCTCCAAATATGCGTAACTGCTTAAGCGGTTGGAAATGGGTCAAACTGCCATACCTCCATTCTCTGGACAAGCAACCAAGGAATACCGGTAATCAATATGTACCATCTGCGCAGTCTCAAAAAGGGGAGTACGGGGCGGTAAGTTGTTGAAGTTTCTTTTTTTCAAATGTTTATTGGAACAGTATGTAGACGGACGGAATCTTCCGGGGGAAAAAAATGACAGGCTTTTGAATTTGAAAGTAGACTTCGAAAAGAAGAGTGAGTGAGTGAGTGAGGTCTTGGGAGTTGGGATAACATACTCATTGAAATCATAGCTTTTTTTTTTTTAGCGAAAGAAAGCAATGGAAATAAGGTAGGAGGTCCTAAAATGGAGCAGGTTCTAAAACCAATCAGGCTCTAGAGGTACATTTTGCACTTTCCAATGTACAAGCGGTGTGCATTTGAGGAGGTGGTCGGTTTTAGAGCCCACAAAAATGCACTTTTCTGCAACTTCAGAAATTCATAACTAATTCTACAAAGCTTCAAAAAATATGAAACAACTTGGGTTAGATGCCAATTTCTCTTGCCTTTCAAGGAAAATTTACTGAAAAATATTTTAAGAAGTTCTACCTCCCCCAAAGTCAGCTTCAGCTCTTAGATGAGCGGTTTATGGACCTCCTACCTTAGAGCTAATGATAGAAATCCTGGCATCACCTGAAGTAAGTTGAAAAACAAAAATAAAATCTGCATTTGACTACCCCCCAACTCCTGCCACTGACATGCCCTGATATGATCAACATAAGTTCAGTTATTCCTGAGTGCCTGCAGGCGTAACTTGGACGTAAGATAGTGCTCAGAAAATTCTGAAGAAAAAAAAAAGAAGCTTAAAAAGAGCAAAGGAATTCAACTATGATCAGTCTCTAAGGTAGGAGGCTCTGAAAGCAAGCGAGCATTTAGAACTGCTCATGTAGACTCACCTGAAATGGACATAAGGTGGTCTTTAAATGGATCTTCTGTAGTCATTGAATGGATCAGTAAAAGAAATATTATTTATTGCAAGAGCCAATCATTCTCTTTGATTTCCCATTTCTCTTTTGAAACTGCACCTGAACAGTTTATGGAAGACCTAGGGTCATAAATAGGGACCTATGACTCATTACGTTTGAAAATTCATAAGTAATTCAAAAATGCTTCAAAAAATACAAAACGACTTGTGTTACAATCACAATCTATTTTTCTTTGTCTGAAAAATGAGCTAAAAATAATCCCATACAAGAACCCACATGAAAAGGCAGACTTGCCCTTAGATGCTTGCTTTCAGAGCCTCCTACCTTAGGACGGATAGGATCATTATGAATGAAGTCTGTTGCGAGAAGTTTTATTAACCTAGTTTTTGAAGTTCAAAGTTTAGGTGCATATGATATTTGATTCATAAGTATCTCAATGAACTCCAAGTTCTTTTCAACGTACTATTTTATGGTAAGGTAGTATGCTCTTAACCCCTAAAGGACCAGCCTGTAGAATTTGGCAACATAAAAAAATTGGGCAGGTACATGTGGCCAGAGATTTACAAGTTTGAGGCTGAAATTTTAATAGAAGTTGTGGGCGAGGAGTACCTTTCATTTGAACTAAATTTTATGGCATTTGGAAATACGAGTAAAAAGTTATGGCCTAATATGTTGTTGTTTTTCTCAGCCGGGCAGCTAGGGCAGATCAGAAAAAAACACTTTTTTCAGAAACAAAAATTTGAAACTGGTTTTCCAGAGCTATCTATACGTGGAAAGCTTTTAATCATTCCATTTTGACCAATGAGTCAAAAGTTATGAGGAGTTTTAGTTTGCGGGCAGTTTTGGAATCTCTACTCTAAAATAAACTTTGAAGTCTTTTATCTTACTCAATTTTCAATATTTTTTGAAAAAAATAAAATCATAGGATGTAGATTGTTTAATACAACATTTCAACCACTAGGATTGGCATTTTTCAATTTCATATCTAAATTTTTAACAATTTAGTTTTTTGAATCATTCTCTACTTCATTCTACTTACTATTTTTTTCCTATATGTTGTACAATTCCAAATGATGTGAAATTTTTCAAGCATGTAGCCAACTTGTTTAGGAAAAATAATCCAAAGAAGCACCACCACTTTGGACATTTTCTCATAGAAAAGTGAGCTTTTGAAGTGCAGCTGCCCGATTTTTTGCAGGGGTCAAAAAACGATATCAGTGATTTTGAATGCTTATATCTTGCAATCCACGTGGTGGAAATTTCTGAAATTTTTACCACATATTCTCAAGTCAGCATAATACAAGATCCTACGGTTACATGAGTCAAAAAAAAGTTTTTTTCAAAATTTTGGTACTTGTACTAAAAACGGCAGTTCTTGAGCGTTTTCAGTGAAAACATAGTCACGGAACTTTAGGGGTTAAAGCGACCATTTAAGGGCTGGTCCACCTTTTTCACAGACTTTTGTGGACGATTATATTTTTAGATCATTTTTCAAAGAAAGAAAAACAGATGTGGAACCTAACACAGGTGGTTTTCTATTTTTTCAAGCATTTTTGAATTACTTATGAATTTTCAAAGATTCAAGGCATAGGCATCTATTTGTGACCATTGGTCTTCCAAAATCTGTCCCCTTGCAAATTGTAAAGAGATGTGTGGAAATCAAAGACAATGATTGGCTCTTGCAATAGAAAAACAATTTTTCCTCGATGCATTCAATTGCTAAACTGGTCCATTTAAGGATCACCCCATCTCCATTTTCCACCTAAAAATAGGATTGGTTTGAAGAAGATGGGCACTTTTAGAGCACACTACCTTATGTGCTTTGTTCAAGTTGTAGATTTAACCCTAAAACGCTCCAACTTCCAAATTCTGGACAACTAACAGATTGAAATTCAAGTTTCATTCTCATTACTACATGGATGAAAGTCATCCTAATTTGTGGAGATACTTTGTCAAGTTGTTATCCTCTCTAATGGTTAGATTTGGTGTTAGTAGAGTACATATTTTTCTAAAATTACAAATGTGGAAGTATGTCAAGTGGTTGATTAAGCCAAAATTACATTGACTCTAATTCAAAATTGAATTTGCAGTAATGAGGTCATAAATGTAAAGAACACAAAAATTTCAAAAAATCATTGTGAAGAGAACCTCATTTCAAATCCATTCTAACAAATTGTACTCAAAAAATGATAATAGATTGCTTGTAATCAAATTTAGAAGGAATTCTGAAATTTTCCTTTCAACATTTATAAAAAAAATATTGGTGACAGCATTGGTGAATCTAACCGTACATATGGAATCTAAAACTCAAATTCTGAAACTTTTATTTGTATGTGAATTCTAAAATATTCTCCTAGATAGCACTTTATGATGATTTTTCTCAAATTGTGAATTTTAGAGAAGCCTTGGATGTTTAGGGGATAAAGTCACATTCATTTGTTTAAATGCATCATTATATTTTTAGGTATTTGTTAAAAAAATATTTATTCATCCAAATAATAGTGGAAACATGATCCGAGTAGATTAGATAAAAGATTCACCATATAGGACCCCATGATCAATTAAACTGGTGGTAGGCCTTTTCTCGGTCATTACAATTAACTTTATTGTGTGTAATGGAAGACCAAGAGTCAAAGTTTGAGAAAAATACAAAATGAAACTCCTTGGAGCATCCAAATTGGGGGCTAATGGAATTTGGTGGTGTGTTTCTTTGTACTATTCTTAATTAAACCTTCCTCTAATACCACCATCACAATTGGGGACAACTTTTACAATTAACTTTGATATCATTCTTAAGAATTAAGGCCATAATCGTTATATTGAGATTTTTGTAGATTTTAAGATAGAATGCTAGTTATTGGAAAATTCATTTTAAAAAACAGTAATTGAAACCAAAAACAAATAATGCTAAAATAGTGATTATATAATAAACTTCTAAAAGTTGGTGTCGTTATCTATTTATAGAAAAACACTAATAAAGAGATAAAACGGTTTATTATCGAATCAAGGATTAAAATGAGATTGCCAAAAGTTTTAATATAATGAATATGGCCTTAATTCTCTTCAATTATCTGCCCCCCCCCCCCCCCCCCCTCCCTCCCTCCCTCAAAATGCTCAACTTCAAACCATCAAAATTTTGCTATGGCAGACAATCCATTCTAATCAACCCTCCTTCCATTCTAATGGTATAACGTACTATATTTCCATGCTAGGAGAGATGACTAGCAATTACTTGTGGTGCAGTTCCCGGTGCAATTGTGGCGCATTATGATTGGCTACAAGTGTCTCAATATGTAAACCAAGCCTTGGTTGATTCTGTTTGCAACATGTGGTCGAAAATAGGAAGGTCTATATGACCAATATAGGACGAACATAATCTTCAGCTAAAAAATTGAAGGTAATTGTATTTTGAACCTTAGTAAGGTGAAGGAACTACTTTTAGAGGCTCATAGATGTATAAAATTTAGGCTATTAAACCTCCAAATGTGCCACTGACCTTAAACCGCCATCTATTCTATGTATACATCTCCAAAATCAGTTTTGTACCTATGTGGAAGAATCACTTTTTAGAACCAAACTTTGTTCCTCAATAACTTTTGCATACATTATCCAAATGCCATGTTCTTTCTTGTGTTGGAACCTCCTTTCACTTGCCAACAAGAACACATGAAAAATTGACCAGTCTAATAATAGTAACTAGTCTCGGTAGCAAAAAGTGGCGTTTTGGGGTGTACCCACCTTACACTCCACACCATGTTGCTTATTCGGTCAGTCACACCTTATTAAATTAGTATTTTGTTGTAAAGCCTCCCTGCTGCGATTCAGGTATGGGAGGTTCAGGTCCCCGTGAGAATTTGGTTATGATGAGTCCTGTACAGACTTGAATTAAGCTTCCATTCAATATGATCTGTAGTACTTTCAACTGCGGTGACTGTATGCTCTGAGCCTATGATGGTCCCTTCCCCTCCCTTGATGTCCTTTTTGCTGCAGACTTCCAGCAAGTCTGTGGTGGGGCCTGCTCCATCAAATGTACTTCACCCCCCCCCCCTCCTCCGCTGCTGCCAATTCCAAAAACCCTTATCGGTACTTCCATGGGCTGACATCACACGTGGCAGGGCTGCCCATTGTGAACGGAACTTGAAGGAGAAGCGTTCGATGAGTTTACGAAGCTTAAGTTCTTAAATCATTTACCCCTATAGGTAGTAGTCGTTCAATCAAGATTGGTTTCACGTGTATTTCGGACAACTCATTTTTGGAAAAATAATGATATATTATAGGTAGTCAAAGCAAAAAAAAATATATGTATAGTAAGCTTCCCTATTGTGATTCTTAGGGGAGAACTATTCTTGTCCTTTTGAGATTCTGATGTGACTCTCTTACTTCCTTGTATGGCTCCAGTGGAAATCCCAAAGCATTGGGCTTTGTGTGGAGAAGAAGTTTGTGTGGGTGGGTTTATTGAATCCATTAATCCTTAACCCCTAAGCGTCCAATGCAGAATCATCGAATTGCCACTGGCCAAGACTGCCTTCCATTCGGATTCCTTTTGCAAGCGGTGAAATAACATCCACTAAACTTACCTGTTTAAATTGGTGGAATTTTTCAGCCTGGAGCTCTAGGGAAAATATTAAAACGTTTGACTATATTGATTAAAAACTTATATTGGTCAAAGGAGAATTGACATTGTGTGTCAGGAGACCAAATTTTGGAAGGTCCTACAGCTAATAAATAGATGCTTCCATTACGTAAAGCTTTGGTAAAATTTTAGGATGTAATTGCAATTCAAGCGAACATTGCAAAGATACAATGACATGATCATTCACACAAAACACACTCACTTGCCCTTAGCCCCCACTATGCTCCACATTATGCCCAAAGTAAAGATTGTACAACCCCATATGGAGGCAAAAAGGCCCCAATTAAATTTGCAAAGGCCAAATTTGGGGCGTTGGGGCGCTCAGGGATTAAGTGCTCTGTTGTCCAATTTTTGGCTTGATTTTTGGACAATGAATAGATTTATATTCTTGTTTATTTTTCATTATTTTTTGGATGAAAGTCATCATACTGTGTGGGGATACTTCATCAAGTTCTTGTCCTAACTAATGGTTGGATCTGGTGTTAATAGAATACATATTTTTCTAAAATTACAAATGTGAAAGTATGTGAAGTGGTTGACCAAGCCCAATTGCATTGTCTCTAGTTCAAAATTGGATTTACAAAAATGAGGCCATAAATTTTAAAAATACAAAATTTTCAAAAATAATCATGTCAAGATAATCTCATTTCAAATCCATTCTTACAAGTCTTACTCATAAAATAATCATGTTTTGTTCGTAATTGAATTTAGAAGGAATTTTAAAGTTTTCCTTTCAAAATTAAAAAATATATATTGGTGATAGCATTGGTGAATTTAATCGTATGGTTGGAATCTAAAATTCAAAATCTACAATTTTAATTTGTATATCAATTCCAAAATATTCTTCCCAATGATACTTTGTAAGGATTTTTCCCAAATCATCAATCCTGGAAAAGACATTTAGGGTTAAATGATGACTTTCCAACCTAGTTCTAATCCTTTCATTCCCAATTCCAAAACTTGAGAGTCCCCACTACACTTAATGCAATCAAAACTACATTAGAATGCAACATAATTGAATTGGATCCTAAATAAAGCTCCAAATTGGATTGTAGTCCATAATAGATATATTTACATTGACCCCTAATGACCTAAGAAATTGAGCAATTGAAGTCACTAAGAACTTGAGCAGTGACCCCTTCTAGTCCATAATAGATATCCTTACATTAACCCCTTGAGCTATCAAGAACTTGAACAATTTTTTTGTTCATTTTTTCTTGAGATCTTATAGAAGATGTAGTCTAAATTTTTGCTTACTCTGCAAACACCGAAGACTATAGCCTAGAGGTTCAAAATCCAAAGAATGTTCAAATAGTATAACGTATTATGGCTAAAATCACATTTAAAAATAAAAATGTCTTGTTAATTTGATTCTAATGGAGAATATTGCTCTAATACTCCATTTGGTTTGTGAATAAGGATCGTTCATTCATTCTATCACTAGTTTTTGTGTGACAATTATAAATGCAACAATACAAGCATGAAGTCTGAGTCTAATTCTAGTATATTGGCTCAAACAAGAAGCAAGTTTAAATCGAGGATAAACTTAACATATAGCTTAAAGCACAATAGTAACCATTTATTGTTTCATTCACTTAAAACATGACTCACAATAATCTACTTAAGCATCGGTCTTCATTCAACAAACCACTGTTAGTAGTTTCGTATTGTCTATCAAATATACATCTCCACATTTGTTTACAGCATTACTATCATAATTTGCTTTAAGCCATTTGTACAATAATCTCCAACTATGACCATCTCTTTAGTTCACCATCAGTCTATACAATTGCTTTGAGCTTCACAACTACAAGGCTAGTGATTTCTGAGAATTCTTTTACACATTCCTTATCAATTTGATTCAAATACATAGACATTGATACAACTTCAAGCTGTTAACTTAATCTTTACTTATCCAATCCCTAGATATACACTCACAATTCCCTAAACACTAGGATTTCTAAGCACCACCTCACACAAACTAAACATCCATTCAATATTTATTTCCTCTTGCATTGAATGCCTAGCTTTAAGCCACAAATCAAGTTTCAACCATAACGCTTAAAGCTCATTCACAGAATACACAATATATTTGCTTTAAGCATACACCATGTAAAAAACTGCTTAAAGCACATTCAACATGTTCAACGATCCAGCACTCCCACATTGGTTACAACCACTCAATATAAACTATCACAAACATTTGCTTAAAGTTGCAATCAAACAATTGTGTATTCTCACACAAACAATTGCTTCAAGTCCAATTAATCTCACACTCTGCTCCAAAGCTTATATAGACAAACATAATGATTTAATTAATATCACATACATACACACAATTGCTTTAAGCACAAGAAAACAAGAATTCCTCTCACATGAAATTACACACAAGAAACATTGTCCAATCACTAGATCTTGAAACTTAAATGAACAATTCACTCAAAGATGCCCAATCACTAGAACTTACATACAATTTCAAATATATGCTTAAAGCTTTACTACACACACAAATTGTTCACAAAATATACATAAGTGTTTCCAGAGTTCATACACTCAAAGTGAAGAGAGAGAGAGAATGAAAAGGGGAGGACCACTTTATCACTATAGTTTAGCAATTCTCCAAATCCAAATTGGTTTAATTGTTAAAAATTCAACAATTGCATACTCTTGGATTGGTCCATAGTAATTTTTTGAATCATTTAACATTTAAGCTTCTATCACTATGTAATTCTAAAACCAAGTGTAAGGTAAATTCTATTCACACATTAAAACAAAATCATGAAGCATTTATTTACATTTTTTTATACTTGCAAAAGGTAAATGTAAGATCTTGTAGTTCACATTGAGATTGAGCACCTCAAAAAAGTTCAAATTATTTGGCCACATAGTTTAGTAATTATTTAAGTTTAAATTTTTATTTTAGTCAATAGAAAAACAAGGCAACACACTTTGAAGAAGCATATTTTAGTGAGAATATTTTGAAATGATGCCTTTTCTATGCTCAATGAAAGACAAGAAAATTGAAAATGCTCATCTAAAATATCACAACATTTTGGTCATTTTACAATTTTTGGTGGACCTTGCAATGCATGATGGTCATTAAAATGAGAATAGTGTTTGTAAGGAAAATAAGAATGAATACATTTGTCTTTTTCTTTAGGTCCTTGAATCTACCCTTTTTCTTAGGTAGGCAACAATCACATGGGTTGTCTAACTTTTTAGTCCATGCTCAAATTGAACCTTACAAATGAGCTGTGAACACTACTAAACTTTATACATTTCCACAAGGCGGAATTTGACTTAGAGTTTGATGAAACTAGCACCATTAGATTTATAACAAAATCAATTTTTTTTATAGAATTTTTTGGAAAAAAATTCAAAATTTGAGAATAGGAAGCTCAATAGAAATGGACAACGACCAAAAAATAATCACTTGGGTCATTAGAGGTTTAGGGACTTGTTTAATTGCCATAGCGGTTAAACATGAGCTCAATATAGCCTTTCAAATGATGTTCAAGTTTTAATTTTATATTTTTATTACATGAGATTGTGTATTGTCTACAAATGTGAAAATTTTCTACTAGTATTGTCACAATTTGTCATTATTATCATTTTTATAGTAACAATTGAAAATAAATTGATTAACATAATAAAAGCAATTCAATTAATTAGAAATTTTTTATTGGGTTGAAATAGAAATGAAGTATAGTGTGCAAAATTTTGCAAGTAATTATTTTATTTTTTACAACAAAAAATCCTTAGAAATGATCTTTAAGTAAATTTACCACTCTCAAGCTAAATTTATACAATATAACATTATTGATAAAACTTCATATCTGAAACAAGACTTTTCTATAAATGCTAGATTTTTCAAAAAAATATTGTGAAAACAAACAAATTGTTGTGATATTAGGAAAAAAGTTATCATGCTTTACAAAGTTATGTTTTGAAGGTAAAAATGAGATAGAGTATATTGTTATTCTAATTCAATTTCAACGTCAACGTAATTCCACTTTAAATCAAATTAAAAAAATGAGTATTGTTATAGTAACAATCAAATTAGACCAAAGTGCATCAAATATAACTAGGATGTGGGCCCCTTAAAGGCTAGAGAAGAAACTCAAAAATCAAGTTAAAGGAACACATTGAGTTTTCTACTCTATTTTGTTCAGTCTTTTCATTTGGTCATAAGATAGATTAGAGAGACTCCAATTCCTTATAAGGGATTTTAAATCAAATGCTCATTTAAATTTGCAAGGTTTTTTTATGCCATAATTTATTTTGCCAAAAAAGACCAAATTCTACAACTGCCTTCTCACCACAGATTCTATTAAGGATTTTTAAAATGCACCTAATTTCCACCTTGTTAGTAAAAGAAACCCATTTAGATCTTGCATAACCACATGTTCAAATTTGAACAATAAAAGAATTCAAATATGTCCCATGCATACAAAATCTTCAATCTTTCATCCATCCAAATATTTATAAATTCTTGTATTGGTTCTTCTGCATTTATACAATACAAATTTGTAAATATTTAAAAAAATCTTTTGTAGTGCAATGAATATAAGTAAAATAATTTCAAATTTTTGGTTTTGGATTTATTGAAAAATATTGGTTAGTGTAGCAATTATCTAACTCCATGGATGTGATCTTTGGATTGTATTATAAGCTTATTTGAATGTTTTAGATATGTTACTTTAATCTATGCTCAAATAAATGTATGATCTCTAATTGTATTACATTGTCTCTCTAAGAAAATCCAACTTATGCTTCACATTTGTGTAAAATTTTCTAAAAACATTCCTCTTTGTGAAACAATTATATCCATTGAGGTCAACTCATGAACTCCTAAGAATATACTCAAGACCTCAAACCAACTTAAACAATCTCCACTCAATAAGGGTTACAATTGGCCTTCCTAGAAGGCTCCACCTTAACCTTGAAAGGACCCTAACCTATAACCAAGATAATCATCCAAAAATAATTTGACTTTTGGACCAATAGGTGCATTTTTCATTTCTATAATGAGCTAGAAAATCATCCATTAAATACTTTTAGGCCATTGCGTTGTTTCATGATTAACTAAAACATTCTAATGAGGGAAAGCTAGACAAACCCTTGGAACCTAAGCCTTGGACAACATCTCAATCTTCCCTCTCAGTTTTTCATTGTGTCCATATTCAAGAGGATTATTCTTTATCTTGATTATTTTGTACATTGTGGTTGGAAATTACAATAGTTGGGCGTAGCCATGGGCAAATGATAGGACATTGGATGCAGTAGAGCTAAAGATGAATCGTGCAACAATATCAAAGATTCTTGTTTTGCTTCAATTATCTTAGAGATGGCTTGTAGAGGTAGTAGTAGACTATTGAGCATATGCCCACACGCCATCACTAGGACAAGACCATGCACAAGGAAAACTTAAACTTGTTGTTTGGCTTAGGAGGGTTGTTGGAATGCCACCACTTTGACATGGTTTTTCTCAAGCGGATGAAGCCACTTGGCAAGCACTTGGATAACCCCAAATCCAATTTGTCCTGCAAATTTACCCACAACTTTTGGGCCCCAAAAGGGATATGGATGTAGGGCCTTAGTTATGGGCTCTAAACTTGTACGCCCAATTCTTTGGAGGGAGACAAAGAGATGTTTGGGGAGGGAAGAATTGTGGGTGGGTGGAGCCTTAGAAGGTTTTAGTTTTGCGAGTATTTATTAATGTTTTAAGTGATTTTTTATTCTTTTTTGTGTGATAATTAATTGAAGAAGTATCGTAGAACACTTGTAGAAGTGTTGTACACCATCTAGTGCCTTTGTTGGAAAAATGCAATATACATTTTTACAATATTCTTAGTTTGAATTTGCGACATTTTTTATTTATTTTATCTCTTCTTTCTTCCTTGTTTTTAAGTATTGTAAATGAGAATGGAGCCTTCTTTCCGTACATAAGTTTGCTATTGTATAATTAATTTATAAACATAAGTGCAATATTTTTTATTTGAATGAGGGGCAATCTTTACAAATCTAATAATGTCAAAGTAAAAAAGAGTCCCCTAAATCCTTGAGGAGAACTCCAAAACCACACCTAGAGAGCACTAAACCATGAATCCACTACATCAAAAGCAATGTGGCTCAAACAAGAGTACAATGCACTACTCAGAAGTACTAGAAGATCCTTTGACTTTTAGAGCGTTTATGAAAAGAATAACCACCTAGAGTTGCCCTTGCAAAGCCAACTGTCTCCCCTCTCCCTCAATCTCTTTTAGTTTCTTTATTACTTGCAATTTCAATTTCTCAATTTCTAATACACTAGATGAAAAAAATGTAATGGTAGCTGCAATGACTTCATCTCCCATAAAGGATTTTTTCTTCTTCTTATTGGTACTTTGGTTCACTTGACCTTCACACCCTACTTAACTAGCTAGTTGCCTTGTATGTAGAATGTGTAAAGAAATAACATCTGATCATATGAAAGGAGAGGGAGTACTAGGAATAGGGTCATCATCATCACTATTAACAATATACACTTCATCATGTTGCATGTAAACACCCTGATCAACACTACCTGGCACACCATTGATCTTAATTGTTCTAGCATTAATATTGTCAGAGAAAATATACCATAGTGTCTATATGGAAGATAGAGCTATCGATGTCCACTTGCTTTGTCTTTTCCACAAGTATTGTGTCTTCATCTTTGTCTATATGTCATGAATTTGGTGCCAAATCCGTATTGCTCATTTAAAAATTGTTCATTGAGAATCTTTGCAAAATGCTCCCAATTGTCCTTCTTAAAAGGCTTGCAATTGTACTCCTAATACTTCTCCTCACAAATGCTCACCAAGTACCTCAAAACATCTTCATTCCATTCCTTAATCTACAAGTGTCCTCTTGGCTACTTCGAGAGGTACCTAACCTTTACTCAAACATAAGAGCCACCAACCCTTGTTAGGAGCATCTATGGCTTAGAGACTTTAAAAATCAACAAAATAGCAAAATCTTATACACCCAAGAGTTCCATGTATTGTAAAGGATGGAGTT